>CM055128.1:83679593-83956117 GCA_029206835.1 Rana muscosa
CATCACATCATACAGTACACATCACATCACACAGTACACATCACATCACACAGTACACATCACATCATACAGACAGTACACATCATACAGACAGTACACATCACATCATACAGTACACATCACATCACACAGTACACATCATACAGTACACATCACATCACACAGTACACATCACACAGTACACATCATACAGACAGTACACATCATACAGACAGTACACATCACATCATACAGACAGTACACATCATACAGACAGTACACATCATACAGACAGTACACATCACATCATACAGTACACATCACATCACACAGTACACATCATACAGTACACATCACATCACACAGTACACATCACATCACACAGTACACATCACATCACACAGTACACATCATACAGTACACATCACATCACACAGTACACATCATACAGTACACATCACATCACACAGTACACATCACACAGTACACATCACATCACACAGTACACATCACATCACACAGTACACATCACATCACACAGTACACATCACATCATACAGTACACATCACACAGTACACATCACATTATACAGTACACATCACACAGTACACATCACATCACACAGTACACATCATACAGACAGTACACATCACATCACACAGTACACATCACATCATACAGTACACATCATACAGACAGTACACATCACATCATACAGTACACATCACATCATACAGTACACATCACATCATACAGACAGTACACATCACATCACACAGTACACATCACATCATACAGTACACATCATACAGACAGTACACATCACATCACACAGTACACATCACATCATACAGACAGTACACATCATACAGACAGTACACATCATACAGACAGTACACATCACATCATACAGTACACATCACATCATACAGTACACATCACATCATACAGACAGTACACATCACATCATACAGTACACATCATACAGACAGTACACATCACATCACACAGTACACATCACATCATACAGACAGTACACATCATACAGACAGTACACATCATACAGACAGTACACATCACATCACACAGTACACATCACATCACACAGTACACATCATACAGTACACATCACATCACACAGTACACATCATACAGTACACATCACATCACACAGTACACATCATACAGTACACATCACATCACACAGTACACATCACATCATACAGTACACATCACATCACACAGTACACATCACATCACACAGTACACATCACATCACACAGTACACATCATACAGACAGTACACATCACATCATACAGTACACATCACATCACACAGTACACATCACATCATACAGACAGTACACATCATACAGACAGTACACATCACATCACACAGATCACATCACACAGTACACATCATACAGTACACATCACATCACACAGTACACATCATACAGTACACATCACATCACACAGTACACATCATACAGTACACATCACATCACACAGTACACATCACATCATACAGTACACATCACATCACACAGTACACATCACATCACACAGTACACATCACATCATACAGTACACATCATACAGACAGTACACATCACATCATACAGTACACATCACATCACACAGTACACATCACATCATACAGACAGTACACATCATACAGACAGTACACATCATACAGACAGTACACATCACATCATACAGTACACATCACATCACACAGTACACATCACATCATACAGACAGTACACATCATACAGACAGTACACATCATACAGACAGTACACATCACATCACACAGTACACATCACATCACACAGTACACATCATACAGTACACATCACATCATACAGTACACATCATACAGTACACATCACATCACACAGTACACATCACATCACACAGTACACATCACATCACACAGTACACATCACATCACACAGTACACATCACATCACACAGTACACATCATACAGACAGTACACATCACATCACACAGTACACATCACATCATACAGTACACATCACATCACACAGTACACATCACATCATACAGTACACATCACATCACACATCACATCACACAGTACACATCACATCACACAGTACACATCACATCATACAGTACACATCACATCATACAGTACACATCACATCATACAGTACACATCACATCATACAGACAGTACACATCACATCATACAGACAGTACACATCACATCACACAGTACACATCACATCACACAGTACACATCATACAGTACACATCACATCACACAGTACACATCATACAGATCACATCACACAGTACACATCACATCATACAGTACACATCACATCACACAGTACACATCACATCACACAGTACACATCACATCATACAGTACACATCATACAGACAGTACACATCATACAGACAGTACACATCACATCACACAGTACACATCACATCATACAGTACACATCACATCACACAGTACACATCACATCACACAGTACACATCACATCATACAGTACACATCACATCATACAGTACACATCACATCACACAGTACACATCACATCACACAGTACACATCACATCACACAGTACACATCATACAGTACAGTACACATCACATCACACAGTACACATCATACAGTACAGTACACATCACATCACACAGTACACATCACATCACACAGTACACATCACATCACACAGTACACATCATACAGTACAGTACACATCACATCACACAGTACACATCACATCACACAGTACACATCACATCACACAGTACACATCATACAGTACACATCACATCACACAGTACACATCACACAGTACACATCACATCATACAGTACACATCACATCATACAGTACACATCACATCATACAGTACACATCACATCACACAGTACACATCATACAGTACACATCACATCATACAGTACACATCACATCATACAGTACACATCACATCACACAGTACACATCACATCATACAGTACACATCACATCATACAGTACACATCACATCACACAGTACACATCACATCATACAGTACACATCATACAGGACACATCACATCATACAGTACACATCACATCATACAGTACACATCACATCACACAGTACACATCATACAGTACACATCACATCATACAGTACACATCACATCATACAGTACACATCACATCACACAGTACACATCACATCATACAGTACACATCACATCACACAGTACACATCACATCATACAGTACACATCACATCATACAGTACACATCACATCATACAGTACACATCACATCACACAGTACACATCACATCATACAGTACACATCATACAGGACACATCACATCATACAGTACACATCACATCACACAGTACACATCACACAGTACACATCATACAGTACACATCACATCATACAGTACACATCACATCATACAGTACACATCATACAGTACACATCACATCATACAGTACACATCATACAGTACACATCACATCATACAGTACACATCATACAGTACACATCACATCATACAGTACACATCATACAGGACACATCACATCATACAGTACACATCACATCATACAGTACACATCACATCACACAGTACACATCACATCATACAGTACACATCACATCATACAGTACACATCACATCATACAGTACACATCATACAGGACACATCACATCATACAGTACACATCACATCATACAGTACACATCACATACAGTACACATCATACAGGACACATCACATCATACAGTACACATCACATCACACAGTACACATCACTCAACAGTCACATCACATCAACAGTCATCACTCAGTCACATCACACAGTACCACATCATACAGACAGTCACATCATACAGGTACACATCATACAGACAGTCACATCACACAGTACACTCACATCACACAGTACACATCATACAGTACACATCACACTCAGTACACATCACATCACACAGTACACATCATACAGTACACATCACATCACACAGTACCACATCACACAGTACACATCCATACACACAGTACACATCATACAGTCCACACATCATACAGACAGTACACATCATACAGACAGTACACATCATACAGACAGTACACATCACATCATACAGTACACATCACATCACACAGTACACATCAGACAGTACACATCACATCACACCGTACACATCACATCACACAGTACACATCACATCACACAGTACACATCATACAGGACACATCACATCACCAGTACACATCATACAGTACACATCACATCACAGCAGTACACATCATACAGTACACAGCACTTCACACAGTACACATCACATCACACAGTACAACATCACCCCAGTTACCATCACTCCCCCGCACCACAGTACACATCACATCACACAGTACACATCACATCACACAGTACACATCACATCACACAGTACACATCACATCACACAGTACACATCACATCATACAGTACACATCACACAGTACACATCACATTATACAGTACACATCACACAGTACACATCACATCACACAGTACACATCATACAGTACACATCACATCACACAGTACACATCATACAGTACACATCACATCACACAGTACACATCACATCACACAGTACACATCACATCACACAGTACACATCACATCACACAGTACACATCACATCATACAGTACACATCATACAGGACACATCACATCATACAGTACACATCACATCATACAGTACACATCACATACAGTACACATCATACAGTACACATCATACAGGACACATCACATCATACAGTACACATCACATCACACAGTACACATCACATCATACAGTACACATCACATCATACAGTACACATCACATCACACAGTACACATCACATCACACAGTACACATCACATCATACAGACAGTACACATCATACAGACAGTACACATCATACAGACAGTACACATCACATCATACAGTACACATCACATCACACAGTACACATCATACAGTACACATCACATCACACAGTACACATCACATCACACAGTACACATCATACAGTACACATCACATCACACAGTACACATCACACAGTACACATCATACAGACAGTACACATCATACAGACAGTACACATCACATCATACAGACAGTACACATCATACAGACAGTACACATCATACAGACAGTACACATCACATCATACAGTACACATCACATCACACAGTACACATCATACAGTACACATCACATCACACAGTACACATCACATCACACAGTACACATCACATCACACAGTACACATCATACAGTACACATCACATCACACAGTACACATCATACAGTACACATCACATCACACAGTACACATCATACAGTACACATCACATCACACAGTACACATCACATCACACAGTACACATCACATCACACAGTACACATCACATCATACAGTACACATCACACAGTACACATCACATTATACAGTACACATCACACAGTACACATCACATCACACAGTACACATCATACAGACAGTACACATCAAATCACACAGTACACATCACATCATACAGTACACATCATACAGACAGTACACATCACATCATACAGTACACATCACATCATACAGTACACATCATACAGACAGTACACATCACATCATACAGTACACATCACATCACACAGTACACATCACATCATACAGACAGTACACATCATACAGACAGTACACATCATACAGACAGTACACATCACATCACTCAGTACACATCACATCACACAGTACACATCATACAGTACACATCACATCACACAGTACACATCATACAGTACACATCACATCACACAGTACACATCATACAGTACACATCACATCACACAGTACACATCACATCATACAGTACACATCACATCACACAGTACACATCACATCACACAGTACACATCACATCACACAGTACACATCATACAGACAGTACACATCACATCATACAGTACACATCACATCACACAGTACACATCACATCATACAGACAGTACACATCATACAGACAGTACACATCATACAGACAGTACACATCACATCACACAGTACACATCACATCATACAGTACACATCACATCACACAGTACACATCATACAGTACACATCACATCACACAGTACACATCATACAGTACACATCACATCACACAGTACACATCACATCATACAGTACACATCACATCACACAGTACACATCACATCACACAGTACACATCACATCATACAGTACACATCATACAGACAGTACACATCACATCATACAGTACACATCACATCACACAGTACACATCACATCATACAGACAGTACACATCATACAGACAGTACACATCATACAGACAGTACACATCACATCATACAGTACACATCACATCACACAGTACACATCACATCATACAGACAGTACACATCATACAGACAGTACACATCACATCATACAGACAGTACACATCATACAGACAGTACACATCATACAGACAGTACACATCACATCACACAGTACACATCACATCACACAGTACACATCATACAGTACACATCACATCACACAGTACACATCATACAGTACACATCACATCACACAGTACACATCACATCATACAGTACACATCACATCACACAGTACACATCACATCACACAGTACACATCACATCATACAGTACACATCATACAGACAGTACACATCATACAGACAGTACACATCACATCATACAGTACACATCACATCACACAGTACACATCACATCATACAGTACACATCACATCATACAGTACACATCACATCACACAGTACACATCACATCACACAGTACACATCACATCACACAGTACACATCACATCATACAGTACACATCACATCATACAGTACACATCACATCACACAGTACACATCACATCACACAGTACACATCACATCACACAGTACACATCATACAGTACAGTACACATCACATCACACAGTACACATCACATCACACAGTACACATCACATCACACAGTACACATCATACAGTACACATCACATCACACAGTACACATCACACAGTACACATCACATCATACAGTACACATCACATCATACAGTACACATCACATCACACAGTACACATCACATCACACAGTACACATCACATCACACAGTACACATCACATCACACAGTACACATCACATCACACAGTACACATCACATCACACAGTACACATCACATCACACAGTACACATCACATCATACAGTACACATCACATCACACAGTACACATCACATCATACAGTACACATCACATCACACAGTACACATCACATCATACAGACAGTACACATCACATCATACAGTACACATCACATCATACAGTACACATCACATCACACAGTACACATCACATCATACAGTACACATCACATCACACAGTACACATCACATCATACAGACAGTACACATCATACAGACAGTACACATCACATCATACAGTACACATCACATCATACAGTACACATCACATCACACAGTACACATCACATCATACAGTACACATCACATCACACAGTACACATCACATCATACAGACAGTACACATCATACAGACAGTACACATCATACAGACAGTACACATCACATCACACAGTACACATCATACAGTACACATCACATCACACAGTACACATCACATCACACAGTACACATCACATCACACAGTACACATCATACAGTACACATCACATCACACAGTACACATCACACAGTACACATCATACAGACAGTACACATCATACAGACAGTACACATCACATCATACAGACAGTACACATCATACAGACAGTACACATCACATCATACAGTACACATCACATCACACAGTACACATCATACAGTACACATCACATCACACAGTACACATCACATCACACAGTACACATCACATCACACAGTACACATCATACAGTACACATCACATCACACAGTACACATCATACAGTACACATCACATCACACAGTACACATCATACAGTACACATCACATCACACAGTACACATCACATCACACAGTACACATCACATCACACAGTACACATCATACAGTACACATCACATCACACAGTACACATCACATCACACAGTACACATCACATCACACAGTACACATCACATCACACAGTACACATCACATCATACAGTACACATCACACAGTACACATCACATTATACAGTACACATCACACAGTACACATCATACAGACAGTACACATCACATCACACAGTACACATCACATCATACAGTACACATCATACAGACAGTACACATCACATCATACAGTACACATCACATCACACAGTACACATCACATCATACAGACAGTACACATCATACAGACAGTACACATCATACAGACAGTACACATCACATCACACAGTACACATCACATCACACAGTACACATCATACAGTACACATCACATCACACAGTACACATCATACAGTACACATCACATCACACAGTACACATCATACAGTACACATCACATCACACAGTACACATCACATCATACAGTACACATCACATCACACAGTACACATCACATCACACAGTACACATCACATCACACAGTACACATCATACAGACAGTACACATCACATCATACAGTACACATCACATCACACAGTACACATCACATCATACAGACAGTACACATCATACAGACAGTACACATCACATCACACAGTACACATCACATCACACAGTACACATCATACAGTACACATCACATCACACAGTACACATCATACAGTACACATCACATCACACAGTACACATCATACAGTACACATCACATCACACAGTACACATCACATCATACAGTACACATCACATCACACAGTACACATCACATCACACAGTACACATCACATCATACAGTACACATCATACAGACAGTACACATCACATCATACAGTACACATCACATCACACAGTACACATCACATCATACAGACAGTACACATCATACAGACAGTACACATCACATCATACAGTACACATCACATCACACAGTACACATCACATCATACAGACAGTACACATCATACAGACAGTACACATCACATCATACAGACAGTACACATCATACAGACAGTACACATCATACAGACAGTACACATCACATCACACAGTACACATCACATCACACAGTACACATCATACAGTACACATCACATCACACAGTACACATCATACAGTACACATCACATCACACAGTACACATCACATCATACAGTACACATCACATCACACAGTACACATCACATCACACAGTACACATCACATCATACAGTACACATCATACAGACAGTACACATCATACAGACAGTACACATCACATCATACAGTACACATCACATCACACAGTACACATCACATCATACAGTACACATCACATCACACAGTACACATCATACAGTACACATCACATCACACAGTACACATCATACAGTACACATCACATCATACAGTACACATCATACAGTACACATCACATCACACAGTACACATCATACAGACAGTACACATCACATCACACAGTACACATCACATCATACAGTACACATCACATCACACAGTACACATCACATCATACAGTACACATCACATCACACATCACATCACACAGTACACATCACATCACACAGTACACATCACATCATACAGTACACATCACATCATACAGTACACATCACATCACACAGTACACATCACATCATACAGTACACATCACATCACACATCACATCACACAGTACACATCACATCACACAGTACACATCACATCATACAGTACACATCACATCATACAGCACACATCACATCACACAGTACACATCACATCATACAGTACACATCATACAGGACACATCACATCATACAGTACACATCACATCACACAGTACACATCACATCATACAGTACACATCACATCACACAGTACACATCACATCATACAGTACACATCACATCACACAGTACACATCACATCACACAGTACACATCACATCATACAGACAGTACACATCATACAGACAGTACACATCACATCATACAGTACACATCACATCACACAGTACACATCATACAGTACACATCACATCACACAGTACACATCACACAGTACACATCATACAGACAGTACACATCATACAGACAGTACACATCACATCATACAGACAGTACACATCATACAGACAGTACACATCATACAGACAGTACACATCACATCATACAGTACACATCACATCACACAGTACACATCATACAGTACACATCACATCACACAGTACACATCACATCACACAGTACACATCATACAGTACACATCACATCACACAGTACACATCATACAGTACACATCACATCACACAGTACACATCATACAGTACACATCACATCACACAGTACACATCACATCACACAGTACACATCACATCACACAGTACACATCACATCATACAGTACACATCACACAGTACACATCACATTATACAGTACACATCACACAGTACACATCACATCACACAGTACACATCATACAGACAGTACACATCACATCACACAGTACACATCACATCATACAGTACACATCATACAGACAGTACACATCACATCATACAGTACACATCACATCATACAGTACACATCACATCATACAGACAGTACACATCACATCACACAGTACACATCACATCATACAGTACACATCATACAGACAGTACACATCACATCACACAGTACACATCACATCATACAGACAGTACACATCATACAGACAGTACACATCATACAGACAGTACACATCACATCATACAGTACACATCACATCATACAGTACACATCACATCATACAGACAGTACACATCACATCATACAGTACACATCATACAGACAGTACACATCACATCACACAGTACACATCACATCATACAGACAGTACACATCATACAGACAGTACACATCATACAGACAGTACACATCACATCACACAGTACACATCACATCACACAGTACACATCATACAGTACACATCACATCACACAGTACACATCATACAGTACACATCACATCACACAGTACACATCATACAGTACACATCACATCACACAGTACACATCACATCATACAGTACACATCACATCACACAGTACACATCACATCACACAGTACACATCACATCACACAGTACACATCATACAGACAGTACACATCACATCATACAGTACACATCACATCACACAGTACACATCACATCATACAGACAGTACACATCATACAGACAGTACACATCACATCACACAGATCACATCACACAGTACACATCATACAGTACACATCACATCACACAGTACACATCATACAGTACACATCACATCACACAGTACACATCATACAGTACACATCACATCACACAGTACACATCACATCATACAGTACACATCACATCACACAGTACACATCACATCACACAGTACACATCACATCATACAGTACACATCATACAGACAGTACACATCACATCATACAGTACACATCACATCACACAGTACACATCACATCATACAGACAGTACACATCATACAGACAGTACACATCATACAGACAGTACACATCACATCATACAGTACACATCACATCACACAGTACACATCACATCATACAGACAGTACACATCATACAGACAGTACACATCATACAGACAGTACACATCACATCACACAGTACACATCACATCACACAGTACACATCATACAGTACACATCACATCATACAGTACACATCATACAGTACACATCACATCACACAGTACACATCACATCACACAGTACACATCACATCACACAGTACACATCACATCACAAAGTACACATCACATCACACAGTACACATCATACAGACAGTACACATCACATCACACAGTACACATCACATCATACAGTACACATCACATCACACAGTACACATCACATCATACAGTACACATCACATCAAACATCACATCACACAGTACACATCACATCACACAGTACACATCACATCATACAGTACACATCACATCATACAGCACACATCACATCACACAGTACACATCACATCATACAGTACACATCATACAGGACACATCACATCATACAGTACACATCACATCATACAGTACACATCACATCATACAGTACACATCACATCACACAGTACACATCACATCATACAGTACACATCACATCATACAGTACACATCACATCACACAGTACACATCACATCACACAGTACACATCACATCATACAGACAGTACACATCATACAGACAGTACACATCACATCATACAGTACACATCACATCACACAGTACACATCATACAGTACACATCACATCACACAGTACACATCACACAGTACACATCATACAGACAGTACACATCATACAGACAGTACACATCACATCATACAGACAGTACACATCATACAGACAGTACACATCATACAGACAGTACACATCACATCATACAGTACACATCACATCACACAGTACACATCATACAGTACACATCACATCACACAGTACACATCACATCACACAGTACACATCACATCACACAGTACACATCATACAGTACACATCACATCACACAGTACACATCATACAGTACACATCACATCACACAGTACACATCATACAGTACACATCACATCACACAGTACACATCACATCACACAGTACACATCACATCACACAGTACACATCACATCATACAGTACACATCACACAGTACACATCACATTATACAGTACACATCACACAGTACACATCACATCACACAGTACACATCATACAGACAGTACACATCACATCACACAGTACACATCACATCATACAGTACACATCATACAGACAGTACACATCACATCATACAGTACACATCACATCATACAGTACACATCACATCATACAGACAGTACACATCACATCACACAGTACACATCACATCATACAGTACACATCATACAGACAGTACACATCACATCACACAGTACACATCACATCATACAGACAGTACACATCATACAGACAGTACACATCATACAGACAGTACACATCATACAAGACAGTACACATCACATCATACAGTACACATCACATCATACAGTACACATCACATCATACAGACAGTACACATCACATCATACAGTACACATCATACAGACAGTACACATCACATCACACAGTACACATCACATCATACAGACAGTACACATCATACAGACAGTACACATCATACAGACAGTACACATCACATCACACAGTACACATCACATCACACAGTACACATCATACAGTACACATCACATCACACAGTACACATCATACAGTACACATCACATCACACAGTACACATCATACAGTACACATCACATCACACAGTACACATCACATCATACAGTACACATCACATCACACAGTACACATCACATCACACAGTACACATCACATCACACAGTACACATCATACAGACAGTACACATCACATCATACAGTACACATCACATCACACAGTACACATCACATCATACAGACAGTACACATCATACAGACAGTACACATCACATCACACAGATCACATCACACCGTACACATCATACAGTACACATCACATCACACAGTACACATCATACAGTACACATCACATCACACAGTACACATCATACAGTACACATCACATCACACAGTACACATCACATCATACAGTACACATCACATCACACAGTACACATCACATCACACAGTACACATCACATCATACAGTACACATCATACAGACAGTACACATCACATCATACAGTACACATCACATCACACAGTACACATCACATCATACAGACAGTACACATCATACAGACAGTACACATCATACAGACAGTACACATCACATCATACAGTACACATCACATCACACAGTACACATCACATCATACAGACAGTACACATCATACAGACAGTACACATCATACAGACAGTACACATCACATCACACAGTACACATCACATCACACAGTACACATCATACAGTACACATCACATCACACAGTACACATCATACAGATCACATCACACAGTACACATCACATCATACAGTACACATCACATCACACAGTACACATCACATCACACAGTACACATCACATCATACAGTACACATCATACAGACAGTACACATCATACAGACAGTACACATCACATCACACAGTACACATCACATCATACAGTACACATCACATCACACAGTACACATCACATCACACAGTACACATCACATCATACAGTACACATCACATCATACAGTACACATCACATCACACAGTACACATCACATCACACAGTACACATCACATCACACAGTACACATCATACAGTACAGTACACATCACATCACACAGTACACATCACATCACACAGTACACATCACATCACACAGTACACATCATACAGTACACATCACATCACACAGTACACATCACATCACACAGTACACATCACATCACACAGTACACATCATACAGTACAGTACACATCACATCACACAGTACACATCACATCACACAGTACACATCACATCACACAGTACACATCATACAGTACACATCACATCACACAGTACACATCACACAGTACACATCACATCATACAGTACACATCACATCATACAGTACACATCACATCATACAGTACACATCACATCACACAGTACACATCATACAGTACACATCACATCATACAGTACACATCACATCATACAGTACACATCACATCACACAGTACACATCACATCATACAGTACACATCACATCACACAGTACACATCACATCATACAGTACACATCACATCACACAGTACACATCACATCATACAGTACACATCATACAGGACACATCACATCATACAGTACACATCACATCATACAGTACACATCACATCACACAGTACACATCATACAGTACACATCACATCATACAGTACACATCACATCATACAGTACACATCACATCACACAGTACACATCACATCATACAGTACACATCACATCACACAGTACACATCACATCATACAGTACACATCACATCATACAGTACACATCACATCATACAGTACACATCACATCACACAGTACACATCACATCATACAGTACACATCATACAGGACACATCACATCATACAGTACACATCACATCACACAGTACACATCACACAGTACACATCATACAGTACACATCACATCATACAGTACACATCACATCATACAGTACACATCATACAGTACACATCACATCATACAGTACACATCATACAGTACACATCACATCATACAGTACACATCATACAGTACACATCACATCATACAGTACACATCATACAGGACACATCACATCATACAGTACACATCACATCATACAGTACACATCACATCACACAGTACACATCACATCATACAGTACACATCACATCATACAGTACACATCACATCATACAGTACACATCATACAGGACACATCACATCATACAGTACACATCACATCATACAGTACACATCACATACAGTACACATCATACAGTACACATCATACAGGACACATCACATCATACAGTACACATCACATCACACAGTACACATCACATCATACAGTACACATCACATCATACAGTACACATCACATCACACAGTACACATCACATCACACAGTACACATCACATCATACAGACAGTACACATCATACAGACAGTACACATCATACAGACAGTACACATCACATCATACAGTACACATCACATCACACAGTACACATCATACAGTACACATCACATCACACAGTACACATCACATCACACAGTACACATCATACAGTACACATCACATCACACAGTACACATCACACAGTACACATCATACAGACAGTACACATCATACAGACAGTACACATCACATCATACAGACAGTACACATCATACAGACAGTACACATCATACAGACAGTACACATCACATCATACAGTACACATCACATCACACAGTACACATCATACAGTACACATCACATCACACAGTACACATCACATCACACAGTACACATCACATCACACAGTACACATCATACAGTACACATCACATCACACAGTACACATCATACAGTACACATCACATCACACAGTACACATCATACAGTACACATCACATCACACAGTACACATCACATCACACAGTACACATCACATCACACAGTACACATCACATCACACAGTACACATCACATCATACAGTACACATCACACAGTACACATCACATTATACAGTACACATCACACAGTACACATCACATCACACAGTACACATCATACAGTACACATCACATCACACAGTACACATCATACAGTACACATCACATCACACAGTACACATCACATCACACAGTACACATCACATCACACAGTACACATCACATCACACAGTACACATCACATCATACAGTACACATCATACAGGACACATCACATCATACAGTACACATCACATCATACAGTACACATCACATACAGTACACATCATACAGTACACATCATACAGGACACATCACATCATACAGTACACATCACATCACACAGTACACATCACATCATACAGTACACATCACATCATACAGTACACATCACATCACACAGTACACATCACATCACACAGTACACATCACATCATACAGACAGTACACATCATACAGACAGTACACATCATACAGACAGTACACATCACATCATACAGTACACATCACATCACACAGTACACATCATACAGTACACATCACATCACACAGTACACATCACATCACACAGTACACATCATACAGTACACATCACATCACACAGTACACATCACACAGTACACATCATACAGACAGTACACATCATACAGACAGTACACATCACATCATACAGACAGTACACATCATACAGACAGTACACATCATACAGACAGTACACATCACATCATACAGTACACATCACATCACACAGTACACATCATACAGTACACATCACATCACACAGTACACATCACATCACACAGTACACATCACATCACACAGTACACATCATACAGTACACATCACATCACACAGTACACATCATACAGTACACATCACATCACACAGTACACATCATACAGTACACATCACATCACACAGTACACATCACATCACACAGTACACATCACATCACACAGTACACATCACATCATACAGTACACATCACACAGTACACATCACATTATACAGTACACATCACACAGTACACATCACATCACACAGTACACATCATACAGACAGTACACATCAAATCACACAGTACACATCACATCATACAGTACACATCATACAGACAGTACACATCACATCATACAGTACACATCACATCATACAGTACACATCATACAGACAGTACACATCACATCATACAGTACACATCACATCACACAGTACACATCACATCATACAGACAGTACACATCATACAGACAGTACACATCACATCACTCAGTACACATCACATCACACAGTACACATCATACAGTACACATCACATCACACAGTACACATCATACAGTACACATCACATCACACAGTACACATCATACAGTACACATCACATCACACAGTACACATCACATCATACAGTACACATCACATCACACAGTACACATCACATCACACAGTACACATCACATCACACAGTACACATCATACAGACAGTACACATCACATCATACAGTACACATCACATCACACAGTACACATCACATCATACAGACAGTACACATCATACAGACAGTACACATCATACAGACAGTACACATCACATCACACAGTACACATCACATCATACAGTACACATCACATCACACAGTACACATCATACAGTACACATCACATCACACAGTACACATCATACAGTACACATCACATCACACAGTACACATCACATCATACAGTACACATCACATCACACAGTACACATCACATCACACAGTACACATCACATCATACAGTACACATCATACAGACAGTACACATCACATCATACAGTACACATCACATCACACAGTACACATCACATCATACAGACAGTACACATCATACAGACAGTACACATCATACAGACAGTACACATCACATCATACAGTACACATCACATCACACAGTACACATCACATCATACAGACAGTACACATCATACAGACAGTACACATCACATCATACAGACAGTACACATCATACAGACAGTACACATCATACAGACAGTACACATCACATCACACAGTACACATCACATCACACAGTACACATCATACAGTACACATCACATCACACAGTACACATCATACAGTACACATCACATCACACAGTACACATCACATCATACAGTACACATCACATCACACAGTACACATCACATCACACAGTACACATCACATCATACAGTACACATCATACAGACAGTA
The DNA here is from genome assembly GCA_029206835.1 of Rana muscosa. Lineage (NCBI taxonomy): Eukaryota > Metazoa > Chordata > Amphibia > Anura > Ranidae > Rana > Rana muscosa. The sequence continues at coordinate 83,698,223 of CM055128.1, forward strand.
CACATCATACAGACAGTACACATCACATCATACAGTACACATCACATCACACAGTACACATCACATCATACAGTACACATCACATCATACAGTACACATCACATCACACAGTACACATCACATCACACAGTACACATCACATCACACAGTACACATCACATCATACAGTACACATCACATCATACAGTACACATCACATCACACAGTACACATCACATCACACAGTACACATCACATCACACAGTACACATCACATCACACAGTACACATCATACAGTACAGTACACATCACATCACACAGTACACATCACATCACACAGTACACATCACATCACACAGTACACATCATACAGTACACATCACATCACACAGTACACATCACACAGTACACATCACATCATACAGTACACATCACATCATACAGTACACATCACATCACACAGTACACATCACATCACACAGTACACATCACATCATACAGTACACATCACATCACACAGTACACATCACATCATACAGTACACATCACATCACACATCACATCACACAGTACACATCACATCACACAGTACACATCACATCATACAGTACACATCACATCATACAGTACACATCACATCACACAGTACACATCACATCATACAGTACACATCACATCACACATCACATCACACAGTACACATCACATCACACAGTACACATCACATCATACAGTACACATCACATCATACAGCACACATCACATCACACAGTACACATCACATCATACAGTACACATCATACAGGACACATCACATCATACAGTACACATCACATCACACAGTACACATCACATCATACAGTACACATCACATCACACAGTACACATCACATCATACAGTACACATCACATCACACAGTACACATCACATCACACAGTACACATCACATCATACAGACAGTACACATCATACAGACAGTACACATCACATCATACAGTACACATCACATCACACAGTACACATCATACAGTACACATCACATCACACAGTACACATCACACAGTACACATCATACAGACAGTACACATCATACAGACAGTACACATCACATCATACAGACAGTACACATCATACAGACAGTACACATCATACAGACAGTACACATCACATCATACAGTACACATCACATCACACAGTACACATCATACAGTACACATCACATCACACAGTACACATCACATCACACAGTACACATCACATCACACAGTACACATCATACAGTACACATCACATCACACAGTACACATCATACAGTACACATCACATCACACAGTACACATCATACAGTACACATCACATCACACAGTACACATCACATCACACAGTACACATCACATCACACAGTACACATCACATCACACAGTACACATCACATCATACAGTACACATCACACAGTACACATCACATTATACAGTACACATCACACAGTACACATCACATCACACAGTACACATCATACAGACAGTACACATCACATCACACAGTACACATCACATCATACAGTACACATCATACAGACAGTACACATCACATCATACAGTACACATCACATCATACAGTACACATCACATCATACAGACAGTACACATCACATCACACAGTACACATCACATCATACAGTACACATCATACAGACAGTACACATCACATCACACAGTACACATCACATCATACAGACAGTACACATCATACAGACAGTACACATCATACAGACAGTACACATCACATCATACAGTACACATCACATCATACAGTACACATCACATCATACAGACAGTACACATCACATCATACAGTACACATCATACAGACAGTACACATCACATCACACAGTACACATCACATCATACAGACAGTACACATCATACAGACAGTACACATCATACAGACAGTACACATCACATCACACAGTACACATCATATCACACAGTACACATCATACAGTACACATCACATCACACAGTACACATCATACAGTACACATCACATCACACAGTACACATCATACAGTACACATCACATCACACAGTACACATCACATCATACAGTACACATCACATCACACAGTACACATCACATCACACAGTACACATCACATCACACAGTACACATCATACAGACAGTACACATCACATCATACAGTACACATCACATCACACAGTACACATCACATCATACAGACAGTACACATCATACAGACAGTACACATCACATCACACAGATCACATCACACAGTACACATCATACAGTACACATCACATCACACAGTACACATCATACAGTACACATCACATCACACAGTACACATCATACAGTACACATCACATCACACAGTACACATCACATCATACAGTACACATCACATCACACAGTACACATCACATCACACAGTACACATCACATCATACAGTACACATCATACAGACAGTACACATCACATCATACAGTACACATCACATCACACAGTACACATCACATCATACAGACAGTACACATCATACAGACAGTACACATCATACAGACAGTACACATCACATCACACAGTACACATCACATCACACAGTACACATCATACAGTACACATCACATCATACAGTACACATCATACAGTACACATCACATCACACAGTACACATCACATCACACAGTACACATCACATCACACAGTACACATCACATCACACAGTACACATCACATCACACAGTACACATCATACAGACAGTACACATCACATCACACAGTACACATCACATCATACAGTACACATCACATCACACAGTACACATCACATCATACAGTACACATCACATCACACATCACATCACACAGTACACATCACATCACACAGTACACATCACATCATACAGTACACATCACATCATACAGCACACATCACATCACACAGTACACATCACATCATACAGTACACATCATACAGGACACATCACATCATACAGTACACATCACATCATACAGTACACATCACATCATACAGTACACATCACATCACACAGTACACATCACATCATACAGTACACATCACATCATACAGTACACATCACATCACACAGTACACATCACATCACACAGTACACATCACATCATACAGACAGTACACATCATACAGACAGTACACATCACATCATACAGTACACATCACATCACACAGTACACATCATACAGTACACATCACATCACACAGTACACATCACACAGTACACATCATACAGACAGTACACATCATACAGACAGTACACATCACATCATACAGACAGTACACATCATACAGACAGTACACATCATACAGACAGTACACATCACATCATACAGTACACATCACATCACACAGTACACATCATACAGTACACATCACATCACACAGTACACATCACATCACACAGTACACATCACATCACACAGTACACATCATACAGTACACATCACATCACACAGTACACATCATACAGTACACATCACATCACACAGTACACATCATACAGTACACATCACATCACACAGTACACATCACATCACACAGTACACATCACATCACACAGTACACATCACATCATACAGTACACATCACACAGTACACATCACATTATACAGTACACATCACACAGTACACATCACATCACACAGTACACATCATACAGACAGTACACATCACATCACACAGTACACATCACATCATACAGTACACATCATACAGACAGTACACATCACATCATACAGTACACATCACATCATACAGTACACATCACATCATACAGACAGTACACATCACATCACACAGTACACATCACATCATACAGTACACATCATACAGACAGTACACATCACATCACACAGTACACATCACATCATACAGACAGTACACATCATACAGACAGTACACATCATACAGACAGTACACATCATACAGACAGTACACATCACATCATACAGTACACATCACATCATACAGTACACATCACATCATACAGACAGTACACATCACATCATACAGTACACATCATACAGACAGTACACATCACATCACACAGTACACATCACATCATACAGACAGTACACATCATACAGACAGTACACATCATACAGACAGTACACATCACATCACACAGTACACATCACATCACACAGTACACATCATACAGTACACATCACATCACACAGTACACATCATACAGTACACATCACATCACACAGTACACATCATACAGTACACATCACATCACACAGTACACATCACATCATACAGTACACATCACATCACACAGTACACATCACATCACACAGTACACATCACATCACACAGTACACATCATACAGACAGTACACATCACATCATACAGTACACATCACATCACACAGTACACATCACATCATACAGACAGTACACATCATACAGACAGTACACATCACATCACACAGATCACATCACACCGTACACATCATACAGTACACATCACATCACACAGTACACATCATACAGTACACATCACATCACACAGTACACATCATACAGTACACATCACATCACACAGTACACATCACATCATACAGTACACATCACATCACACAGTACACATCACATCACACAGTACACATCACATCATACAGTACACATCATACAGACAGTACACATCACATCATACAGACAGTACACATCATACAGACAGTACACATCATACAGACAGTACACATCACATCATACAGTACACATCACATCACACAGTACACATCACATCATACAGACAGTACACATCATACAGACAGTACACATCATACAGACAGTACACATCACATCACACAGTACACATCACATCACACAGTACACATCATACAGTACACATCACATCACACAGTACACATCATACAGATCACATCACACAGTACACATCACATCATACAGTACACATCACATCACACAGTACACATCACATCACACAGTACACATCACATCATACAGTACACATCATACAGACAGTACACATCATACAGACAGTACACATCACATCACACAGTACACATCACATCATACAGTACACATCACATCACACAGTACACATCACATCACACAGTACACATCACATCATACAGTACACATCACATCATACAGTACACATCACATCACACAGTACACATCACATCACACAGTACACATCACATCACACAGTACACATCATACAGTACAGTACACATCACATCACACAGTACACATCACATCACACAGTACACATCACATCACACAGTACACATCATACAGTACACATCACATCACACAGTACACATCACATCACACAGTACACATCACATCACACAGTACACATCATACAGTACAGTACACATCACATCACACAGTACACATCACATCACACAGTACACATCACATCACACAGTACACATCATACAGTACACATCACATCACACAGTACACATCACACAGTACACATCACATCATACAGTACACATCACATCATACAGTACACATCACATCATACAGTACACATCACATCACACAGTACACATCATACAGTACACATCACATCATACAGTACACATCACATCATACAGTACACATCACATCACACAGTACACATCACATCATACAGTACACATCACATCACACAGTACACATCACATCATACAGTACACATCACATCACACAGTACACATCACATCATACAGTACACATCATACAGGACACATCACATCATACAGTACACATCACATCATACAGTACACATCACATCACACAGTACACATCATACAGTACACATCACATCATACAGTACACATCACATCATACAGTACACATCACATCACACAGTACACATCACATCATACAGTACACATCACATCACACAGTACACATCACATCATACAGTACACATCACATCATACAGTACACATCACATCATACAGTACACATCACATCACACAGTACACATCACATCATACAGTACACATCATACAGGACACATCACATCATACAGTACACATCACATCACACAGTACACATCACACAGTACACATCATACAGTACACATCACATCATACAGTACACATCACATCATACAGTACACATCATACAGTATACATCACATCATACAGTACACATCATACAGTACACATCACATCATACAGTACACATCATACAGTACACATCACATCATACAGTACACATCATACAGGACACATCACATCATACAGTACACATCACATCATACAGTACACATCACATCACACAGTACACATCACATCATACAGTACACATCACATCATACAGTACACATCACATCATACAGTACACATCATACAGGACACATCACATCATACAGTACACATCACATCATACAGTACACATCACATACAGTACACATCATACAGTACACATCATACAGGACACATCACATCATACAGTACACATCACATCACACAGTACACATCACATCATACAGTACACATCACATCATACAGTACACATCACATCACACAGTACACATCACATCACACAGTACACATCACATCATACAGACAGTACACATCATACAGACAGTACACATCATACAGACAGTACACATCACATCATACAGTACACATCACATCACACAGTACACATCATACAGTACACATCACATCACACAGTACACATCACATCACACAGTACACATCATACAGTACACATCACATCACACAGTACACATCACACAGTACACATCATACAGACAGTACACATCATACAGACAGTACACATCACATCATACAGACAGTACACATCATACAGACAGTACACATCATACAGACAGTACACATCACATCATACAGTACACATCACATCACACAGTACACATCATACAGTACACATCACATCACACAGTACACATCACATCACACAGTACACATCACATCACACAGTACACATCATACAGTACACATCACATCACACAGTACACATCATACAGTACACATCACATCACACAGTACACATCATACAGTACACATCACATCACACAGTACACATCACATCACACAGTACACATCACATCACACAGTACACATCACATCACACAGTACACATCACATCATACAGTACACATCACACAGTACACATCACATTATACAGTACACATCACACAGTACACATCACATCACACAGTACACATCATACAGTACACATCACATCACACAGTACACATCATACAGTACACATCACATCACACAGTACACATCACATCACACAGTACACATCACATCACACAGTACACATCACATCACACAGTACACATCACATCATACAGTACACATCATACAGGACACATCACATCATACAGTACACATCACATCATACAGTACACATCACATACAGTACACATCATACAGTACACATCATACAGGACACATCACATCATACAGTACACATCACATCACACAGTACACATCACATCATACAGTACACATCACATCATACAGTACACATCACATCACACAGTACACATCACATCACACAGTACACATCACATCATACAGACAGTACACATCATACAGACAGTACACATCATACAGACAGTACACATCACATCATACAGTACACATCACATCACACAGTACACATCATACAGTACACATCACATCACACAGTACACATCACATCACACAGTACACATCATACAGTACACATCACATCACACAGTACACATCACACAGTACACATCATACAGACAGTACACATCATACAGACAGTACACATCACATCATACAGACAGTACACATCATACAGACAGTACACATCATACAGACAGTACACATCACATCATACAGTACACATCACATCACACAGTACACATCATACAGTACACATCACATCACACAGTACACATCACATCACACAGTACACATCACATCACACAGTACACATCATACAGTACACATCACATCACACAGTACACATCATACAGTACACATCACATCACACAGTACACATCATACAGTACACATCACATCACACAGTACACATCACATCACACAGTACACATCACATCACACAGTACACATCACATCATACAGTACACATCACACAGTACACATCACATTATACAGTACACATCACACAGTACACATCACATCACACAGTACACATCATACAGACAGTACACATCAAATCACACAGTACACATCACATCATACAGTACACATCATACAGACAGTACACATCACATCATACAGTACACATCACATCATACAGTACACATCATACAGACAGTACACATCACATCATACAGTACACATCACATCACACAGTACACATCACATCATACAGACAGTACACATCATACAGACAGTACACATCATACAGACAGTACACATCACATCACTCAGTACACATCACATCACACAGTACACATCATACAGTACACATCACATCACACAGTACACATCATACAGTACAAATCACATCACACAGTACACATCATACAGTACACATCACATCACACAGTACACATCACATCATACAGTACACATCACATCACACAGTACACATCACATCACACAGTACACATCACATCACACAGTACACATCATACAGACAGTACACATCACATCATACAGTACACATCACATCACACAGTACACATCACATCATACAGACAGTACACATCATACAGACAGTACACATCATACAGACAGTACACATCACATCACACAGTACACATCACATCATACAGTACACATCACATCACACAGTACACATCATACAGTACACATCACATCACACAGTACACATCATACAGTACACATCACATCACACAGTACACATCACATCATACAGTACACATCACATCACACAGTACACATCACATCACACAGTACACATCACATCATACAGTACACATCATACAGACAGTACACATCACATCATACAGTACACATCACATCACACAGTACACATCACATCATACAGACAGTACACATCATACAGACAGTACACATCATACAGACAGTACACATCACATCATACAGTACACATCACATCACACAGTACACATCACATCATACAGACAGTACACATCATACAGACAGTACACATCACATCATACAGACAGTACACATCATACAGACAGTACACATCACATCACACAGTACACATCACATCACACAGTACACATCATACAGTACACATCACATCACACAGTACACATCATACAGTACACATCACATCACACAGTACACATCACATCATACAGTACACATCACATCACACAGTACACATCACATCACACAGTACACATCACATCATACAGTACACATCATACAGACAGTACACATCATACAGACAGTACACATCACATCATACAGTACACATCACATCACACAGTACACATCACATCATACAGTACACATCACATCATACAGTACACATCACATCACACAGTACACATCACATCACACAGTACACATCACATCACACAGTACACATCACATCATACAGTACACATCACATCATACAGTACACATCACATCACACAGTACACATCACATCACACAGTACACATCACATCACACAGTACACATCATACAGTACAGTACACATCACATCACACAGTACACATCACATCACACAGTACACATCACATCACACAGTACACATCATACAGTACACATCACATCACACAGTACACATCACACAGTACACATCACATCATACAGTACACATCACATCATACAGTACACATCACATCACACAGTACACATCACATCACACAGTACACATCACATCACACAGTACACATCACATCACACAGTACACATCACATCACACAGTACACATCACATCACACAGTACACATCACATCACACAGTACACATCACATCACACAGTACACATCACATCATACAGTACACATCACATCACACAGTACACATCACATCATACAGTACACATCACATCACACAGTACACATCACATCATACAGACAGTACACATCACATCATACAGTACACATCACATCATACAGTACACATCACATCACACAGTACACATCACATCATACAGTACACATCACATCACACAGTACACATCACATCATACAGACAGTACACATCATACAGACAGTACACATCACATCATACAGTACACATCACATCATACAGTACACATCACATCACACAGTACACATCACATCACACAGTACACATCACATCATACAGTACACATCACATCACACAGTACACATCACATCATACAGACAGTACACATCATACAGACAGTACACATCATACAGACAGTACACATCACATCACACAGTACACATCATACAGTACACATCACATCACACAGTACACATCACATCACACAGTACACATCACATCACACAGTACACATCATACAGTACACATCACATCACACAGTACACATCACACAGTACACATCATACAGACAGTACACATCATACAGACAGTACACATCACATCATACAGACAGTACACATCATACAGACAGTACACATCACATCATACAGTACACATCACATCACACAGTACACATCATACAGTACACATCACATCACACAGTACACATCACATCACACAGTACACATCACATCACACAGTACACATCATACAGTACACATCACATCACACAGTACACATCATACAGTACACATCACATCACACAGTACACATCATACAGTACACATCACATCACACAGTACACATCACATCACACAGTACACATCACATCACACAGTACACATCATACAGTACACATCACATCACACAGTACACATCACATCACACAGTACACATCACATCACACAGTACACATCACATCACACAGTACACATCACATCATACAGTACACATCACACAGTACACATCACATTATACAGTACACATCACACAGTACACATCATACAGACAGTACACATCACATCACACAGTACACATCACATCATACAGTACACATCATACAGACAGTACACATCACATCATACAGTACACATCACATCACACAGTACACATCACATCATACAGACAGTACACATCATACAGACAGTACACATCATACAGACAGTACACATCACATCACACAGTACACATCACATCACACAGTACACATCATACAGTACACATCACATCACACAGTACACATCATACAGTACACATCACATCACACAGTACACATCATACAGTACACATCACATCACACAGTACACATCACATCATACAGTACACATCACATCACACAGTACACATCACATCACACAGTACACATCACATCACACAGTACACATCATACAGACAGTACACATCACATCATACAGTACACATCACATCACACAGTACACATCACATCATACAGACAGTACACATCATACAGACAGTACACATCACATCACACAGTACACATCACATCACACAGTACACATCATACAGTACACATCACATCACACAGTACACATCATACAGTACACATCACATCACACAGTACACATCATACAGTACACATCACATCACACAGTACACATCACATCATACAGTACACATCACATCACACAGTACACATCACATCACACAGTACACATCACATCATACAGTACACATCATACAGACAGTACACATCACATCATACAGTACACATCACATCACACAGTACACATCACATCATACAGACAGTACACATCATACAGACAGTACACATCACATCATACAGTACACATCACATCACACAGTACACATCACATCATACAGACAGTACACATCATACAGACAGTACACATCACATCATACAGACAGTACACATCATACAGACAGTACACATCATACAGACAGTACACATCACATCACACAGTACACATCACATCACACAGTACACATCATACAGTACACATCACATCACACAGTACACATCATACAGTACACATCACATCACACAGTACACATCACATCATACAGTACACATCACATCACACAGTACACATCACATCACACAGTACACATCACATCATACAGTACACATCATACAGACAGTACACATCATACAGACAGTACACATCACATCATACAGTACACATCACATCACACAGTACACATCACATCATACAGTACACATCACATCATACAGTACACATCACATCACACAGTACACATCACATCACACAGTACACATCACATCATACAGTACACATCACATCATACAGTACACATCACATCACACAGTACACATCACATCACACAGTACACATCACATCACACAGTACACATCATACAGTACAGTACACATCACATCACACAGTACACATCACATCACACAGTACACATCACATCACACAGTACACATCATACAGTACACATCACATCACACAGTACACATCACACAGTACACATCACATCATACAGTACACATCACATCATACAGTACACATCACATCATACAGTACACATCACATCACACAGTACACATCATACAGTACACATCACATCATACAGTACACATCACATCATACAGTACACATCACATCACACAGTACACATCACATCATACAGTACACATCACATCACACAGTACACATCACATCATACAGTACACATCACATCACACAGTACACATCACATCATACAGTACACATCATACAGGACACATCACATCATACAGTACACATCACATCATACAGTACACATCACATCACACAGTACACATCATACAGTACACATCACATCATACAGTACACATCACATCATACAGTACACATCACATCACACAGTACACATCACATCATACAGTACACATCACATCATACAGTACACATCACATCATACAGTACACATCATACAGGACACATCACATCATACAGTACACATCACATCATACAGTACACATCACACAGTACACATCATACAGTACACATCACATCATACAGTACACATCACATCATACAGTACACATCATACAGTACACATCACATCATACAGTACACATCATACAGTACACATCACATCATACAGTACACATCATACAGGACACATCACATCATACAGTACACATCACATCATACAGTACACATCACATCACACAGTACACATCACATCATACAGTACACATCACATCATACAGTACACATCACATCATACAGTACACATCATACAGGACACATCACATCATACAGTACACATCACATCATACAGTACACATCACATACAGTACACATCATACAGTACACATCATACAGGACACATCACATCATACAGTACACATCACATCACACAGTACACATCACATCATACAGTACACATCACATCATACAGTACACATCACATCACACAGTACACATCACATCACACAGTACACATCACATCATACAGACAGTACACATCATACAGACAGTACACATCATACAGACAGTACACATCACATCATACAGTACACATCACATCACACAGTACACAGTACACATCATACAGTACACATCACATCACACAGTACACATCACATCACACAGTACACATCATACAGTACACATCACATCACACAGTACACATCACACAGTACACATCATACAGACAGTACACATCATACAGACAGTACACATCACATCATACAGACAGTACACATCATACAGACAGTACACATCATACAGACAGTACACATCACATCATACAGTACACATCACATCACACAGTACACATCATACAGTACACATCACATCACACAGTACACATCACATCACACAGTACACATCACATCACACAGTACACATCATACAGTACACATCACATCACACAGTACACATCATACAGTACACATCACATCACACAGTACACATCATACAGTACACATCACATCACACAGTACACATGACATCACACAGTACACATCACATCACACAGTACACATCACATCACACAGTACACATCACATCATACAGTACACATCACACAGTACACATCACATTATACAGTACACATCACACAGTACACATCACATCACACAGTACACATCATACAGACAGTACACATCAAATCACACAGTACACATCACATCATACAGTACACATCATACAGACAGTACACATCACATCATACAGTACACATCACATCATACAGTACACATCACATCATACAGTACACATCACATCATACAGTACACATCACATCATACAGACAGTACACATCACATCATACAGACAGTACACATCACATCACACAGTACACATCACATCATACAGTACACATCATACAGACAGTACACATCACATCACACAGTACACATCACATCATACAGACAGTACACATCATACAGACAGTACACATCATACAGACAGTACACATCACATCACACAGTACACATCATACAGTACACATCACATCACACAGTACACATCATACAGTACACATCACATCACACAGTACACATCATACAGTACACATCACATCACACAGTACACATCACATCATACAGTACACATCACATCACACAGTACACATCACATCACACAGTACACATCACATCACACAGTACACATCATACAGACAGTACACATCACATCATACAGTACACATCACATCACACAGTACACATCACATCATACAGACAGTACACATCATACAGACAGTACACATCACATCACACAGATCACATCACACAGTACACATCATACAGTACACATCACATCACACAGTACACATCACACAGTACACATCATACAGTACACATCACATCACACAGTACACATCACATCATACAGTACACATCACATCACACAGTACACATCACATCACACAGTACACATCACATCATACAGTACACATCATACAGACAGTACACATCACATCATACAGTACACATCACATCACACAGTACACATCACATCATACAGACAGTACACATCATACAGACAGTACACATCATACAGACAGTACACATCACATCATACAGTACACATCACATCACACAGTACACATCACATCATACAGACAGTACACATCATACAGACAGTACACATCACATCATACAGACAGTACACATCATACAGACAGTACACATCATACAGACAGTACACATCATACAGACAGTACACATCACATCACACAGTACACATCACATCACACAGTACACATCATACAGTACACATCACATCACACAGTACACATCATACAGATCACATCACACAGTACACATCACATCATACAGTACACATCACATCACACAGTACACATCACATCACACAGTACACATCACATCATACAGTACACATCATACAGACAGTACACATCATACAGACAGTACACATCACATCACACAGTACACATCACATCATACAGTACACATCACATCATACAGTACACATCACATCACACAGTACACATCACATCATACAGTACACATCACATCATACAGTACACATCACATCACACAGTACACATCACATCACACAGTACACATCACATCACACAGTACACATCACATCATACAGTACACATCACATCATACAGTACACATCACATCACACAGTACACATCACATCACACAGTACACATCACATCACACAGTACACATCATACAGTACAGTACACATCACATCACACAGTACACATCACATCACACAGTACACATCACATCACACAGTACACATCATACAGTACACATCACATCATACAGTACACATCACATCACACAGTACACATCACATCACACAGTACACATCACATCACACAGTACACATCACATCACACAGTACACATCACATCATACAGTACACATCACATCACACAGTACACATCACATCACACAGTACACATCACATCACACAGTACACATCACATCATACAGTACACATCACATCACACAGTACACATCACATCATACAGTACACATCACATCATACAGTACACATCACATCACACAGTACACATCACATCATACAGTACACATCACATCACACAGTACACATCACATCATACAGACAGTACACATCACATCATACAGTACACATCACATCACACAGTACACATCACATCATACAGTACACATCACATCACACAGTACACATCACATCATACAGACAGTACACATCACATCATACAGTACACATCACATCACACAGTACACATCACATCATACAGTACACATCACATCACACAGTACACATCACATCATACAGACAGTACACATCATACAGACAGTACACATCATACAGACAGTACACATCACATCATACAGTACACATCACATCACACAGTACACATCATACAGTACACATCACATCACACAGTACACATCATACAGTACACATCACATCACACAGTACACATCACACAGTACACATCATACAGACAGTACACATCATACAGACAGTACACATCACATCATACAGACAGTACACATCATACAGACAGTACACATCACATCATACAGTACACATCACATCACACAGTACACATCATACAGTACACATCACATCACACAGTACACATCACATCACACAGTACACATCACATCACACAGTACACATCATACAGTACACATCACATCACACAGTACACATCATACAGTACACATCACATCACACAGTACACATCATACAGTACACATCACATCACACAGTACACATCACATCACACAGTACACATCACATCACACAGTACACATCATACAGTACACATCACATCACACAGTACACATCACATCACACAGTACACATCACATCACACAGTACACATCACATCACACAGTACACATCACATCATACAGTACACATCACACAGTACACATCACATTATACAGTACACATCACACAGTACACATCACATCACACAGTACACATCATACAGACAGTACACATCACATCATACAGTACACATCACATCACACAGTACACATCACATCATACAGACAGTACACATCATACAGACAGTACACATCATACAGACAGTACACATCACATCACACAGTACACATCACATCACACAGTACACATCATACAGTACACATCACATCACACAGTACACATCATACAGTACACATCACATCACACAGTACACATCATACAGTACACATCACATCACACAGTACACATCACATCATACAGTACACATCACATCACACAGTACACATCACATCACACAGTACACATCACATCACACAGTACACATCATACAGACAGTACACATCACATCATACAGTACACATCACATCACACAGTACACATCACATCATACAGACAGTACACATCATACAGACAGTACACATCACATCACACAGTACACATCACATCACACAGTACACATCATACAGTACACATCACATCACACAGTACACATCATACAGTACACATCACATCACACAGTACACATCATACAGTACACATCACATCACACAGTACACATCACATCATACAGTACACATCACATCACACAGTACACATCACATCACACAGTACACATCACATCATACAGTACACATCATACAGACAGTACACATCACATCATACAGTACACATCACATCACACAGTACACATCACATCATACAGACAGTACACATCATACAGACAGTACACATCACATCATACAGTACACATCACATCACACAGTACACATCACATCATACAGACAGTACACATCATACAGACAGTACACATCACATCATACAGACAGTACACATCATACAGACAGTACACATCATACAGACAGTACACATCACATCACACAGTACACATCACATCACACA
This sequence comes from Rana muscosa, assembly GCA_029206835.1. NCBI lineage: Eukaryota > Metazoa > Chordata > Amphibia > Anura > Ranidae > Rana > Rana muscosa. The sequence continues at coordinate 83,715,995 of CM055128.1, forward strand.
GTACACATCATACAGTACACATCACATCACACAGTACACATCATACAGTACACATCACATCACACAGTACACATCACATCATACAGTACACATCACATCACACAGTACACATCACATCACACAGTACACATCACATCATACAGTACACATCATACAGACAGTACACATCATACAGACAGTACACATCACATCATACAGTACACATCACATCACACAGTACACATCACATCATACAGTACACATCACATCACACAGTACACATCACATCACACAGTACACATCACATCATACAGTACACATCACATCATACAGTACACATCACATCACACAGTACACATCACATAGTACACATCACATCACACAGTACACATCATACAGTACAGTACACATCACATCACACAGTACACATCACATCACACAGTACACATCACATCACACAGTACACATCATACAGTACACATCACATCACACAGTACACATCACACAGTACACATCACATCATACAGTACACATCACATCATACAGTACACATCACATCACACAGTACACATCATACAGTACACATCACATCATACAGTACACATCACATCATACAGTACACATCACATCACACAGTACACATCACATCATACAGTACACATCACATCACACAGTACACATCACATCATACAGTACACATCATACAGGACACATCACATCATACAGTACACATCACATCATACAGTACACATCACATCACACAGTACACATCATACAGTACACATCACATCATACAGTACACATCACATCATACAGTACACATCACATCACACAGTACACATCACATCATACAGTACACATCACATCACACAGTACACATCACATCATACAGTACACATCACATCATACAGTACACATCACATCATACAGTACACATCATACAGGACACATCACATCATACAGTACACATCACATCATACAGTACACATCACATACAGTACACATACAGTACACATCACACAGTACACATCACATCACACAGTACACATCATACAGTACACATCACATCATACAGTACACATCACATCATACAGTACACATCATACAGTACACATCACATCATACAGTACACATCATACAGTACACATCACATCATACAGTACACATCATACAGGACACATCACATCATACAGTACACATCACATCATACAGTACACATCACATCACACAGTACACATCACATCATACAGTACACATCACATCATACAGTACACATCACATCATACAGTACACATCATACAGGACACATCACATCATACAGTACACATCACATCATACAGTACACATCACATACAGTACACATCATACAGTACACATCATACAGGACACATCACATCATACAGTACACATCACATCACACAGTACACATCACATCATACAGTACACATCACATCATACAGTACACATCACATCACACAGTACACATCACATCACACAGTACACATCACATCATACAGACAGTACACATCATACAGACAGTACACATCATACAGACAGTACACATCACATCATACAGTACACATCACATCACACAGTACACATCATACAGTACACATCACATCACACAGTACACATCACATCACACAGTACACATCATACAGTACACATCACATCACACAGTACACATCACACAGTACACATCATACAGACAGTACACATCATACAGACAGTACACATCACATCATACAGACAGTACACATCATACAGACAGTACACATCATACAGACAGTACACATCACATCATACAGTACACATCACATCACACAGTACACATCATACAGTACACATCACATCACACAGTACACATCACATCACACAGTACACATCACATCACACAGTACACATCATACAGTACACATCACATCACACAGTACACATCATACAGTACACATCACATCACACAGTACACATCATACAGTACACATCACATCACACAGTACACATGACATCACACAGTACACATCACATCACACAGTACACATCACATCACACAGTACACATCACATCATACAGTACACATCACACAGTACACATCACATTATACAGTACACATCACACAGTACACATCACATCACACAGTACACATCATACAGACAGTACACATCAAATCACACAGTACACATCACATCATACAGTACACATCATACAGACAGTACACATCACATCATACAGTACACATCACATCATACAGTACACATCACATCATACAGTACACATCACATCATACAGACAGTACACATCACATCATACAGACAGTACACATCACATCACACAGTACACATCACATCATACAGTACACATCATACAGACAGTACACATCACATCACACAGTACACATCACATCATACAGACAGTACACATCATACAGACAGTACACATCATACAGACAGTACACATCACATCACACAGTACACATCATACAGTACACATCACATCACACAGTACACATCATACAGTACACATCACATCACACAGTACACATCATACAGTACACATCACATCACACAGTACACATCACATCATACAGTACACATCACATCACACAGTACACATCACATCACACAGTACACATCACATCACACAGTACACATCATACAGACAGTACACATCACATCATACAGTACACATCACATCACACAGTACACATCACATCATACAGACAGTACACATCATACAGACAGTACACATCACATCACACAGATCACATCACACAGTACACATCATACAGTACACATCACATCACACAGTACACATCACACAGTACACATCATACAGTACACATCACATCACACAGTACACATCACATCATACAGTACACATCACACAGTACACATCACATCACACAGTACACATCACATCATACAGTACACATCATACAGACAGTACACATCACATCATACAGTACACATCACATCACACAGTACACATCACATCATACAGACAGTACACATCATACAGACAGTACACATCATACAGACAGTACACATCACATCATACAGTACACATCACATCACACAGTACACATCACATCATACAGACAGTACACATCATACAGACAGTACACATCACATCATACAGACAGTACACATCATACAGACAGTACACATCATACAGACAGTACACATCACATCACACAGTACACATCACATCACACAGTACACATCATACAGTACACATCACATCACACAGTACACATCATACAGATCACATCACACAGTACACATCACATCATACAGTACACATCACATCACACAGTACACATCACATCACACAGTACACATCACATCATACAGTACACATCATACAGACAGTACACATCATACAGACAGTACACATCACATCACACAGTACACATCACATCATACAGTACACATCACATCATACAGTACACATCACATCACACAGTACACATCACATCATACAGTACACATCACATCATACAGTACACATCACATCACACAGTACACATCACATCACACAGTACACATCACATCATACAGTACACATCACATCATACAGTACACATCACATCACACAGTACACATCACATCACACAGTACACATCACATCACACAGTACACATCATACAGTACAGTACACATCACATCACACAGTACACATCACATCACACAGTACACATCACATCACACAGTACACATCATACAGTACACATCACATCATACAGTACACATCACATCACACAGTACACATCACATCACACAGTACACATCACATCACACAGTACACATCACATCACACAGTACACATCACATCATACAGTACACATCACATCACACAGTACACATCACATCACACAGTACACATCACATCACACAGTACACATCACATCATACAGTACACATCACATCACACAGTACACATCACATCATACAGTACACATCACATCATACAGTACACATCACATCACACAGTACACATCACATCATACAGTACACATCACATCACACAGTACACATCACATCATACAGACAGTACACATCACATCATACAGTACACATCACATCACACAGTACACATCACATCATACAGTACACATCACATCACACAGTACACATCACATCATACAGACAGTACACATCACATCATACAGTACACATCACATCACACAGTACACATCACATCATACAGTACACATCACATCACACAGTACACATCACATCATACAGACAGTACACATCATACAGACAGTACACATCATACAGACAGTACACATCACATCATACAGTACACATCACATCACACAGTACACATCATACAGTACACATCACATCACACAGTACACATCATACAGTACACATCACATCACACAGTACACATCACACAGTACACATCATACAGACAGTACACATCATACAGACAGTACACATCACATCATACAGACAGTACACATCATACAGACAGTACACATCACATCATACAGTACACATCACATCACACAGTACACATCATACAGTACACATCACATCACACAGTACACATCACATCACACAGTACACATCACATCACACAGTACACATCATACAGTACACATCACATCACACAGTACACATCATACAGTACACATCACATCACACAGTACACATCATACAGTACACATCACATCACACAGTACACATCACATCACACAGTACACATCACATCACACAGTACACATCATACAGTACACATCACATCACACAGTACACATCACATCACACAGTACACATCACATCACACAGTACACATCACATCACACAGTACACATCACATCATACAGTACACATCACACAGTACACATCACATTATACAGTACACATCACACAGTACACATCACATCACACAGTACACATCATACAGACAGTACACATCACATCACACAGTACACATCACATCATACAGTACACATCATACAGACAGTACACATCACATCATACAGTACACATCACATCACACAGTACACATCACATCATACAGACAGTACACATCATACAGACAGTACACATCATACAGACAGTACACATCATACAGACAGTACACATCACATCACACAGTACACATCACATCACACAGTACACATCATACAGTACACATTACATCACACAGTACACATCATACAGTACACATCACATCACACAGTACACATCATACAGTACACATCACATCACACAGTACACATCACATCATACAGTACACATCACATCACACAGTACACATCACATCACACAGTACACATCACATCACACAGTACACATCATACAGACAGTACACATCACATCATACAGTACACATCACATCACACAGTACACATCACATCATACAGACAGTACACATCATACAGACAGTACACATCACATCACACAGTACACATCACATCACACAGTACACATCACATCATACAGTACACATCATACAGTACACATCACATCAGACAGTACACATCATACAGTACACATCACATCACACAGTACACATCATACAGTACACATCACATCACACAGTACACATCACATCATACAGTACACATCACATCACACAGTACACATCACATCACACAGTACACATCACATCATACAGTACACATCATACAGACAGTACACATCACATCATACAGTACACATCACATCACACAGTACACATCACATCATACAGACAGTACACATCATACAGACAGTACACATCATACAGACAGTACACATCACATCATACAGTACACATCACATCACACAGTACACATCACATCATACAGACAGTACACATCATACAGACAGTACACATCACATCATACAGACAGTACACATCATACAGACAGTACACATCATACAGACAGTACACATCACATCACACAGTACACATCACATCACACAGTACACATCATACAGTACACATCACATCACACAGTACACATCATACAGTACACATCACATCACACAGTACACATCACATCATACAGTACACATCACATCACACAGTACACATCACATCACACAGTACACATCACATCATACAGTACACATCATACAGACAGTACACATCATACAGACAGTACACATCACATCATACAGTACACATCACATCACACAGTACACATCACATCATACAGTACACATCACATCACACAGTACACATCACATCATACAGTACACATCACATCATACAGTACACATCACATCACACAGTACACATCACATCATACAGTACACATCATACAGGACACATCATACAGTACACATCATACAGTACACATCACATCATACAGTACACATCACATCATACAGTACACATCACATCACACAGTACACATCACATCACACAGTACACATCACATCACACAGTACACATCACATCACACAGTACACATCATACAGGACACATCATACAGTACACATCATACAGTACACATCACATCATACAGTACACATCACATCATACAGTACACATCACATCACACAGTACACATCACATCACACAGTACACATCACATCACACAGTACACATCACATCATACAGTACACATCACATCATACAGTACACATCACATCATACAGTACACATCACATCATACAGACAGTACACATCACATCACACAGTACACATCACATCATACAGTACACATCACATCATACAGTACACATCACATCACACAGTACACATCACATCACACAGTACACATCACATCATACAGTACACATCACATCATACAGTACACATCACATCATACAGTACACATCACATCACACAGTACACATCACATCACACAGTACACATCACATCATACAGTACACATCACATCATACAGTACACATCACATCACACAGTACACATCACATCATACAGTACACATCACATCACACAGTACACATCACATCACACAGTACACATCACATCATACAGTACACATCACATCACACAGTACACATCACATCATACAGTACACATCATACAGGACACATCACATCATACAGTACACATCACATCATACAGTACACATCACATCACACAGTACACATCATACAGTACACATCACATCATACAGTACACATCACATCATACAGTACACATCACATCACACAGTACACATCACATCATACAGTACACATCACATCACACAGTACACATCACATCATACAGTACACATCACATCATACAGTACACATCACATCATACAGTACACATCACATCACACAGTACACATCACATCATACAGTACACATCATACAGGACACATCACATCATACAGTACACATCACATCATACAGTACACATCACACAGTACACATCATACAGTACACATCACATCATACAGTACACATCACATCATACAGTACACATCATACAGTACACATCACATCATACAGTACACATCATACAGTACACATCACATCATACAGTACACATCATACAGTACACATCACATCATACAGTACACATCACATCATACAGTACACATCACATCATACAGTACACATCATACAGGACACATCACATCATACAGTACACATCACATCATACAGTACACATCACATCACACAGTACACATCACATCATACAGTACACATCACATCATACAGTACACATCATACAGGACACATCACATCATACAGTACACATCACATCATACAGTACACATCACATCATACAGTACACATCATACAGTACACATCATACAGGACACATCACATCATACAGTACACATCACATCATACAGTACACATCACATCACACAGTACACATCACATCATACAGTACACATCACATCATACAGTACACATCACATCATACAGTACACATCACATCACACAGTACACATCACATCATACAGTACACATCACATCATACAGTACACATCACATCATACAGTACACATCATACAGGACACATCACATCATACAGTACACATCACATCATACAGTACACATCACATCATACAGTACACATCATACAGTACACATCATACAGGACACATCACATCATACAGTACACATCACATCATACAGTACACATCACATCACACAGTACACATCACATCATACAGTACACATCACATCATACAGTACACATCACATCACACAGTACACATCACATCACACAGTACACATCACATCATACAGACAGTACACATCATACAGACAGTACACATCATACAGACAGTACACATCACATCATACAGTACACATCACATCACACAGTACACATCATACAGTACACATCACATCACACAGTACACATCACATCACACAGTACACATCATACAGTACACATCACATCACACAGTACACATCACACAGTACACATCATACAGACAGTACACATCATACAGACAGTACACATCACATCATACAGACAGTACACATCATACAGACAGTACACATCATACAGACAGTACACATCACATCATACAGTACACATCACATCACACAGTACACATCATACAGTACACATCACATCACACAGTACACATCACATCACACAGTACACATCACATCACACAGTACACATCATACAGTACACATCACATCACACAGTACACATCATACAGTACACATCACATCACACAGTACACATCACATCACACAGTACACATCACATCACACAGTACACATCACATCACACAGTACACATCACATCATACAGTACACATCACACAGTACACATCACATTATACAGTACACATCACACAGTACACATCACATCACACAGTACACATCATACAGACAGTACACATCACATCACACAGTACACATCACATCATACAGTACACATCATACAGACAGTACACATCACATCATACAGTACACATCACATCATACAGTACACATCACATCATACAGTACACATCACATCATACAGACAGTACACATCACATCACACAGTACACATCACATCATACAGTACACATCATACAGACAGTACACATCACATCACACAGTACACATCACATCATACAGACAGTACACATCATACAGACAGTACACATCATACAGACAGTACACATCACATCATACAGTACACATCACATCATACAGTACACATCACATCATACAGACAGTACACATCACATCACACAGTACACATCACATCATACAGTACACATCATACAGACAGTACACATCACATCACACAGTACACATCACATCATACAGACAGTACACATCATACAGACAGTACACATCATACAGACAGTACACATCATACAGACAGTACACATCACATCACACAGTACACATCATACAGTACACATCACATCACACAGTACACATCATACAGTACACATCACATCACACAGTACACATCATACAGTACACATCACATCACACAGTACACATCACATCATACAGTACACATCACATCACACAGTACACATCACATCACACAGTACACATCACATCACACAGTACACATCATACAGACAGTACACATCACATCATACAGTACACATCACATCACACAGTACACATCACATCATACAGACAGTACACATCATACAGACAGTACACATCATACAGACAGTACACATCACATCACACAGATCACATCACACAGTACACATCATACAGTACACATCACATCACACAGTACACATCATACAGTACACATCACATCACACAGTACACATCATACAGTACACATCACATCACACAGTACACATCACATCATACAGTACACATCACATCACACAGTACACATCACATCACACAGTACACATCACATCATACAGTACACATCATACAGACAGTACACATCACATCATACAGTACACATCACATCACACAGTACACATCACATCATACAGACAGTACACATCATACAGACAGTACACATCATACAGACAGTACACATCACATCATACAGTACACATCACATCACACAGTACACATCACATCATACAGACAGTACACATCATACAGACAGTACACATCATACAGACAGTACACATCATACAGACAGTACACATCACATCACACAGTACACATCATACAGTACACATCACATCACACAGTACACATCATACAGATCACATCACACAGTACACATCACATCATACAGTACACATCACATCACACAGTACACATCACATCACACAGTACACATCACATCATACAGTACACATCATACAGACAGTACACATCATACAGACAGTACACATCACATCACACAGTACACATCACATCATACAGTACACATCACATCACACAGTACACATCACATCACACAGTACACATCACATCACACAGTACACATCACATCATACAGTACACATCACATCATACAGTACACATCACATCACACAGTACACATCACATCACACAGTACACATCACATCACACAGTACACATCACATCACACAGTACACATCATACAGTACAGTACACATCACATCACACAGTACACATCACATCACACAGTACACATCACATCACACAGTACACATCATACAGTACACATCACATCACACAGTACACATCACATCATACAGTACACATCACATCACACAGTACACATCACATCACACAGTACACATCACATCACACAGTACACATCACATCACACAGTACACATCACATCATACAGTACACATCACATCACACAGTACACATCACATCACACAGTACACATCACATCACACAGTACACATCACATCATACAGTACACATCACATCACACAGTACACATCACATCATACAGTACACATCACATCATACAGTACACATCACATCACACAGTACACATCACATCATACAGTACACATCACATCACACAGTACACATCACATCATACAGACAGTACACATCACATCATACAGTACACATCACATCACACAGTACACATCACATCATACAGTACACATCACATCACACAGTACACATCACATCATACAGACAGTACACATCACATCATACAGTACACATCACATCACACAGTACACATCACATCATACAGTACACATCACATCACACAGTACACATCACATCATACAGACAGTACACATCATACAGACAGTACACATCATACAGACAGTACACATCACATCATACAGTACACCTCACATCACACAGTACACATCATACAGTACACATCACATCACACAGTACACATCATACAGTACACATCACATCACACAGTACACATCACACAGTACACATCATACAGACAGTACACATCATACAGACAGTACACATCACATCATACAGACAGTACACATCATACAGACAGTACACATCATACAGACAGTACACATCACATCATACAGTACACATCACATCACACAGTACACATCATACAGTACACATCACATCACACAGTACACATCACATCACACAGTACACATCACATCACACAGTACACATCATACAGTACACATCACATCACACAGTACACATCATACAGTACACATCACATCACACAGTACACATCATACAGTACACATCACATCACACAGTACACATCACATCACACAGTACACAGTACACATCACATCACACAGTACACATCACATCACACAGTACACATCACATCACACAGTACACATCACATCATACAGTACACATCACACAGTACACATCACATTATACAGTACACATCACACAGTACACATCACATCACACAGTACACATCATACAGACAGTACACATCACATCACACAGTACACATCACATCATACAGTACACATCATACAGACAGTACACATCACATCATACAGTACACATCACATCACACAGTACACATCACATCATACAGACAGTACACATCATACAGACAGTACACATCATACAGACAGTACACATCACATCACACAGTACACATCACATCACACAGTACACATCATACAGTACACATCACATCACACAGTACACATCATACAGTACACATCACATCACACAGTACACATCATACAGTACACATCACATCACACAGTACACATCACATCATACAGTACACATCACATCACACAGTACACATCACATCACATCACACAGTACACATCATACAGACAGTACACATCACATCATACAGTACACATCACATCACACAGTACACATCACATCATACAGACAGTACACATCATACAGACAGTACACATCATACAGACAGTACACATCACATCACACAGTACACATCACATCACACAGTACACATCATACAGTACACATCACATCACACAGTACACATCATACAGTACACATCACATCACACAGTACACATCATACAGTACACATCACATCACACAGTACACATCACATCACACAGTACACATCACATCATACAGTACACATCACATCACATCATACAGTACACATCATACAGACAGTACACATCACATCATACAGTACACATCACATCACACAGTACACATCACATCATACAGACAGTACACATCATACAGACAGTACACATCATACAGACAGTACACATCACATCATACAGTACACATCACATCACACAGTACACATCACATCATACAGACAGTACACATCATACAGACAGTACACATCACATCATACAGACAGTACACATCATACAGACAGTACACATCATACAGACAGTACACATCACATCACACAGTACACATCACATCACACAGTACACATCATACAGTACACATCACACAGTACACATCATACAGTACACATCACATCACACAGTACACATCACATCATACAGTACACATCACATCACACAGTACACATCACATCACACAGTACACATCACATCATACAGTACACATCATACAGACAGTACACATCATACAGACAGTACACATCACATCATACAGTACACATCACATCACACAGTACACATCACATCATACAGTACACATCACATCATACAGTACACATCACATCACACAGTACACATCACATCATACAGTACACATCACATCACACAGTACACATCACATCATACAGTACACATCACATCATACAGTACACATCACATCACACAGTACACATCACATCACACAGTACACATCACATCACACAGTACACATCATACAGTACAGTACACATCACATCACACAGTACACATCACATCACACAGTACACATCACATCACACAGTACACATCATACAGTACACATCACATCACACAGTACACATCACACAGTACACATCACATCATACAGTACACATCACATCATACAGTACACATCACATCACACAGTACACATCACATCATACAGTACACATCACATCACACAGTACACATCACATCACACAGTACACATCACATCACACAGTACACATCACATCATACAGACAGTACACATCACATCATACAGTACACATCACATCACACAGTACACATCACATCATACAGTACACATCACATCACACAGTACACATCACATCATACAGACAGTACACATCACATCATACAGTACACATCACATCATACAGTACACATCACATCACACAGTACACATCACATCATACAGTACACATCACATCACACAGTACACATCACATCATACAGACAGTACACATCATACAGACAGTACACATCACATCATACAGTACACATCACATCATACAGTACACATCACATCACACAGTACACATCACATCACACAGTACACATCACATCACACAGTACACATCACATCATACAGTACACATCACATCACACAGTACACATCACATCACACAGTACACATCACATCACACAGTACACATCATACAGTACAGTACACATCACATCACACAGTACACATCACATCACACAGTACACATCACATCACACAGTACACATCATACAGTACACATCACATCACACAGTACACATCACACAGTACACATCACATCATACAGTACACATCACATCATACAGTACACATCACATCACACAGTACACATCACATCACACAGTACACATCACATCACACAGTACACATCACATCACACAGTACACATCACATCATACAGTACACATCACATCATACAGTACACATCACATCACACAGTACACATCACATCACACAGTACACATCACATCACACAGTACACATCACATCACACAGTACACATCACATCATACAGACAGTACACATCACATCATACAGTACACATCACATCACACAGTACACATCACATCATACAGTACACATCACATCACACAGTACACATCACATCATACAGACAGTACACATCACATCATACAGTACACATCACATCATACAGTACACATCACATCACACAGTACACATCACATCATACAGTACACATCACATCATACAGACAGTACACATCATACAGACAGTACACATCACATCATACAGTACACATCACATCATACAGTACACATCACATAACACAGTACACATCACATCACACAGTACACATCACATCATACAGTACACATCACATCACACAGTACACATCACATCATACAGACAGTACACATCATACAGACAGTACACATCACATCATACAGTACACATCACATCACACAGTACACATCATACAGTACACATCACATCACACAGTACACATCACATCACACAGTACACATCACATCACACAGTACACATCATACAGTACACATCACATCACACAGTACACATCACACAGTACACATCATACAGACAGTACACATCATACAGACAGTACACATCACATCATACAGACAGTACACATCATACAGACAGTACACATCACATCACACAGTACACATCACATCACACAGTACACATCACATCACACAGTACACATCACATCATACAGTACACATCATACAGACAGTACACATCACATCATACAGTACACATCACATCACACAGTACACATCACATCATACAGACAGTACACATCATACAGACAGTACACATCATACAGACAGTACACATCACATCATACAGTACACATCACATCACACAGTACACATCACATCATACAGACAGTACACATCATACAGACAGTACACATCACATCATACAGACAGTACACATCATACAGACAGTACACATCATACAGACAGTACACATCACATCACACAGTACACATCACATCACACAGTACACATCATACAGTACACATCACATCACACAGTACACATCATACAGTACACATCAAATCACACAGTACACATCACATCATACAGTACACATCACATCACACAGTACACATCACATCACACAGTACACATCACATCACACAGTACACATCACATCACACAGTACACATCATACAGTACACATCACATCACACAGTACACATCACATCACACAGTACACATCACATCACACAGTACACATCACATCATACAGTACACATCACACAGTACACATCACATTATACAGTACACATCACACAGTACACATCACATCACACAGTACACATCATACAGACAGTACACATCACATCACACAGTACACATCACATCATACAGTACACATCATACAGACAGTACACATCACATCATACAGTACACATCACATCACACAGTACACATCACATCATACAGACAGTACACATCATACAGACAGTACACATCATACAGACAGTACACATCATACAGACAGTACACATCACATCACACAGTACACATCATACAGTACACATCACATCACACAGTACACATCATACAGTACACATCACATCACACAGTACACATCATACAGTACACATCACATCACACAGTACACATCACATCATACAGTACACATCACATCACACAGTACACATCACATCACACAGTACACATCACATCACACAGTACACATCATACAGACAGTACACATCACATCATACAGTACACATCACATCACACAGTACACATCACATCATACAGACAGTACACATCATACAGACAGTACACATCATACAGACAGTACACATCACATCACACAGTACACATCACATCACACAGTACACATCATACAGTACACATCACATCACACAGTACACATCATACAGTACACATCACATCACACAGTACACATCATACAGTACACATCACATCACACAGTACACATCACATCATACAGTACACATCACATCACACAGTACACATCACATCACACAGTACACATCACATCATACAGTACACATCATACAGACAGTACACATCACATCATACAGTACACATCACATCACACAGTACACATCACATCATACAGACAGTACACATCATACAGACAGTACACATCACATCATACAGTACACATCACATCACACAGTACACATCACATCATACAGACAGTACACATCATACAGACAGTACACATCACATCATACAGACAGTACACATCATACAGACAGTACACATCATACAGACAGTACACATCATACAGACAGTACACATCACATCACACAGTACACATCACATCACACAGTACACATCATACAGTACACATCACATCACACAGTACACATCATACAGTACACATCACATCACACAGTACACATCACATCATACAGTACACATCACATCACACAGTACACATCACATCACACAGTACACATCACATCATACAGTACACATCATACAGACAGTACACATCATACAGACAGTACACATCACATCATACAGTACACATCACATCACACAGTACACATCACATCATACAGTACACATCACATCATACAGTACACATCACATCACACAGTACACATCACATCATACAGTACACATCACATCACACAGTACACATCACATCACACAGTACACATCACATCACACAGTACACATCACATCATACAGTACACATCACATCATACAGTACACATCACATCACACAGTACACATCACATCACACAGTACACATCATACAGTACAGTACACATCACATCACACAGTACACATCACATCACACAGTACACATCACATCACACAGTACACATCATACAGTACACATCACATCACACAGTACACATCACACAGTACACATCACATCATACAGTACACATCACATCATACAGTACACATCACATCACACAGTACACATCACATCACACAGTACACATCACATCACACAGTACACATCACATCATACAGTACACATCACATCATACAGTACACATCACATCACACAGAACACATCACATCACACAGTACACATCACATCACACAGTACACATCACATCACACAGTACACATCACATCATACAGTACACATCACATCATACAGTACACATCACATCACACAGTACACATCACATCACACAGTACACATCACATCATACAGACAGTACACATCACATCATACAGTACACATCACATCATACAGTACACATCACATCACACAGTACACATCACATCATACAGTACACATCACATCACACAGTACACATCACATCATACAGACAGTACACATCATACAGACAGTACACATCACATCATACAGTACACATCACATCATACAGTACACATCACATCACACAGTACACATCACATCACACAGTACACATCACATCACACAGTACACATCACATCATACAGTACACATCACATCACACAGTACACATCACATCATACAGACAGTACACATCATACAGACAGTACACATCATACAGACAGTACACATCACATCATACAGTACACATCACATCACACAGTACACATCATACAGTACACATCACATCACACAGTACACATCAGATCACACAGTACACATCACATCACACAGTACACATCATACAGTACACATCACATCACACAGTACACATCACACAGTACACATCATACAGACAGTACACATCATACAGACAGTACACATCACATCATACAGACAGTACACATCATACAGACAGTACACATCATACAGACAGTACACATCACATCATACAGTACACATCACATCACACAGTACACATCATACAGTACACATCACATCACACAGTACACATCACATCACACAGTACACATCACATCACACAGTACACATCATACAGTACACATCACATCACACAGTACACATCATACAGTACACATCACATCACACAGTACACATCACATCACACAGTACACATCACATCACACAGTACACATCATACAGTACACATCACATCACACAGTACACATCACATCACACAGTACACATCACATCACACAGTACACATCACATCATACAGTACACATCACACAGTACACATCACATTATACAGTACACATCACACAGTACACATCACATCACACAGTACACATCATACAGACAGTACACATCACATCACACAGTACACATCACATCATACAGTACACATCATACAGACAGTACACATCACATCATACAGTACACATCACATCACACAGTACACATCACATCATACAGACAGTACACATCATACAGACAGTACACATCACACAGTACACATCACATCACACAGTACACATCATACAGTACACATCACATCACACAGTACACATCATACAGTACACATCACATCACACAGTACACATCATACAGTACACATCACATCACACAGTACACATCACATCATACAGTACACATCACATCACACAGTACACATCACATCACACAGTACACATCACATCACACAGTACACATCATACAGACAGTACACATCACATCATACAGTACACATCACATCACACAGTACACATCACATCATACAGACAGTACACATCATACAGACAGTACACATCATACAGACAGTACACATCACATCACACAGTACACATCACATCACACAGTACACATCATACAGTACACATCACATCACACAGTACACATCATACAGTACACATCACATCACACAGTACACATCATACAGTACACATCACATCACACAGTACACATCACATCATACAGTACACATCACATCACACAGTACACATCACATCACACAGTACACATCACATCATACAGTACACATCATACAGACAGTACACATCACATCATACAGTACACATCACATCACACAGTACACATCACATCATACAGACAGTACACATCATACAGACAGTACACATCACATCATACAGTACACATCACATCACACAGTACACATCACATCATACAGACAGTACACATCATACAGACAGTACACATCACATCACACAGTACACATCACATCACACAGTACACATCACATCACACAGTACACATCACATCACACAGTACACATCACATCACACAGTACACATCACATCACACAGTACACATCATACAGACAGTACACATCATACAGACAGTACACATCATACAGACAGTACACATCACATCACACAGTACACATCACATCATACAGTACACATCATACAGACAGTACACATCATACAGACAGTACACATCACATCATACAGTACACATCACATCACACAGTACACATCACATCATACAGTACACATCACATCATACAGTACACATCACATCACACAGTACACATCACATCACACAGTACACATCACATCACACAGTACACATCACATCATACAGTACACATCACATCATACAGTACACATCACATCACACAGTACACATCACATCACACAGTACACATCACATCACACAGTAAACATCACATCACACAGTACACATCATACAGTACAGTACACATCACATCACACAGTACACATCACATCACACAGTACACATCACATCACACAGTACACATCATACAGTACACATCACATCACACAGTACACATCACACAGTACACATCACATCATACAGTACACATCACATCATACAGTACACATCACATCACACAGTACACATCACATCACATAGTACACATCACATCACACAGTACACATCACATCATACAGTACACATCACATCATACAGTACACATCACATCACACAGTACACATCACATCACACAGTACACATCACATCACACAGTACACATCACATCATACAGACAGTACACATCACATCATACAGTACACATCACATCACACAGTACACATCACATCATACAGTACACATCACATCACACAGTACACATCACATCATACAGACAGTACACATCACATCATACAGTACACATCACATCATACAGTACACATCACATCACACAGTACACATCACATCATACAGTACACATCACATCACACAGTACACATCACATCATACAGACAGTACACATCATACAGACAGTACACATCACATCATACAGTACACATGACATCATACAGTACACATCACATCACACAGTACACATCACATCACACAGTACACATCACATCATACAGTACACATCACATCACACAGTACACATCACATCATACAGACAGTACACATCATACAGACAGTACACATCATACAGACAGTACACATCACATCATACAGTACACATCACATCACACAGTACACATCATACAGTACACATCACATCACACAGTACACATCACATCACACAGTACACATCACATCACACAGTACACATCATACAGTACACATCACATCACACAGTACACATCACACAGTACACATCATACAGACAGTACACATCATACAGACAGTACACATCACATCATACAGACAGTACACATCATACAGACAGTACACATCATACAGACAGTACACATCACATCATACAGTACACATCACATCACACAGTACACATCATACAGTACACATCACATCACACAGTACACATCACATCATACAGTACACATCACATCACACAGTACACATCACATCACACAGTACACATCACATCACACAGTACACATCATACAGACAGTACACATCACATCATACAGTACACATCACATCACACAGTACACATCACATCATACAGACAGTACACATCATACAGACAGTACACATCATACAGACAGTACACATCACATCACACAGTACACATCACATCATACAGTACACATCACATCACACAGTACACATCATACAGTACACATCACATCACACAGTACACATCATACAGTACACATCACATCACACAGTACACATCACATCATACAGTACACATCACATCACACAGTACACATCACATCACACAGTACACATCACATCATACAGTACACATCATACAGACAGTACACATCACATCATACAGTACACATCACATCACACAGTACACATCACATCATACAGACAGTACACATCATACAGACAGTACACATCATACAGACAGTACACATCACATCATACAGTACACATCACATCACACAGTACACATCACATCATACAGACAGTACACATCATACAGACAGTACACATCACATCATACAGACAGTACACATCATACAGACAGTACACATCATACAGACAGTACACATCATACAGACAGTACACATCACATCACACAGTACACATCACATCACACAGTACACATCATACAGTACACATCACATCACACAGTACACATCATACAGTACACATCAAATCACACAGTACACATCACATCATACAGTACACATCACATCACACAGTACACATCACATCACACAGTACACATCACATCACACAGTACACATCATACAGTACACATCACATCACACAGTACACATCACATCACACAGTACACATCACATCACACAGTACACATCACATCATACAGTACACATCACACAGTACACATCACATTATACAGTACACATCACACAGTACACATCACATCACACAGTACACATCATACAGACAGTACACATCACATCACACAGTACACATCACATCATACAGTACACATCATACAGACAGTACACATCACATCATACAGTACACATCACATCACACAGTACACATCACATCATACAGACAGTACACATCATACAGACAGTACACATCATACAGACAGTACACATCACATCACACAGTACACATCACATCACACAGTACACATCATACAGTACACATCACATCACACAGTACACATCATACAGTACACATCACATCACACAGTACACATCATACAGTACACATCACATCACACAGTACACATCACATCATACAGTACACATCACATCACACAGTACACATCACATCACACAGTACACATCACATCACACAGTACACATCATACAGACAGTACACATCACATCATACAGTACACATCACATCACACAGTACACATCACATCATACAGACAGTACACATCATACAGACAGTACACATCACATCACACAGTACACATCACATCACACAGTACACATCATACAGTACACATCACATCACACAGTACACATCATACAGTACACATCACATCACACAGTACACATCATACAGTACACATCACATCACACAGTACACATCACATCATACAGTACACATCACATCACACAGTACACATCACATCACACAGTACACATCACATCATACAGTACACATCATACAGACAGTACACATCACATCATACAGTACACATCACATCACACAGTACACATCACATCATACAGACAGTACACATCATACAGACAGTACACATCATACAGACAGTACACATCACATCATACAGTACACATCACATCACACAGTACACATCACATCATACAGACAGTACACATCATACAGACAGTACACATCACATCATACAGACAGTACACATCATACAGACAGTACACATCATACAGACAGTACACATCATACAGACAGTACACATCACATCACACAGTACACATCACATCACACAGTACACATCATACAGTACACATCACATCACACAGTACACATCATACAGTACACATCACATCACACAGTACACATCACATCATACAGTACACATCACATCACACAGTACACATCACATCACACAGTACACATCACATCATACAGTACACATCATACAGACAGTACACATCATACAGACAGTACACATCACATCATACAGTACACATCACATCATACAGTACACATCACATCACACAGTACACATCACATCATACAGTACACATCACATCACACAGTACACATCACATCACACAGTACACATCACATCACACAGTACACATCACATCATACAGTACACATCACATCATACAGTACACATCACATCACACAGTACACATCACATCACACAGTACACATCATACAGTACAGTACACATCACATCACACAGTACACATCACATCACACAGTACACATCACATCACACAGTACACATCATACAGTACACATCACATCACACAGTACACATCACACAGTACACATCACATCATACAGTACACATCACATCATACAGTACACATCACATCACACAGTACACATCACATCACACAGTACACATCACATCACACAGTACACATCACATCATACAGTACACATCACATCATACAGTACACATCACATCACACAGAACACATCACATCACACAGTACACATCACATCACACAGTACACATCACATCACACAGTACACATCACATCATACAGTACACATCACATCATACAGTACACATCACATCACACAGTACACATCACATCATACAGTACACATCACATCACACAGTACACATCACATCATACAGACAGTACACATCACATCATACAGTACACATCACATCATACAGTACACATCACATCACACAGTACACATCACATCATACAGTACACATCACATCACACAGTACACATCACATCATACAGACAGTACACATCATACAGACAGTACACATCACATCATACAGTACACATCACATCATACAGTACACATCACATCACACAGTACACATCACATCACACAGTACACATCACATCATACAGTACACATCACATCACACAGTACACATCACATCATACAGACAGTACACATCATACAGACAGTACACATCATACAGACAGTACACATCACATCATACAGTACACATCACATCACACAGTACACATCATACAGTACACATCACATCACACAGTACACATCACATCACACAGTACACATCACATCACACAGTACACATCATACAGTACACATCACATCACACAGTACACATCACACAGTACACATCATACAGACAGTACACATCATACAGACAGTACACATCACATCATACAGACAGTACACATCATACAGACAGTACACATCATACAGACAGTACACATCACATCATACAGTACACATCACATCACACAGTACACATCATACAGTACACATCACATCACACAGTACACATCACATCACACAGTACACATCACATCACACAGTACACATCATACAGTACACATCACATCACACAGTACACATCATACAGTACACATCACATCACACAGTACACATCATACAGTACACATCACATCACACAGTACACATCACATCACACAGTACACATCACATCACACAGTACACATCATACAGTACACATCACATCACACAGTACACATCACATCACACAGTACACATCACATCACACAGTACACATCACATCATACAGTACACATCACACAGTACACATCACATTATACAGTACACATCACACAGTACACATCACATCACACAGTACACATCATACAGACAGTACACATCACATCACACAGTACACATCACATCATACAGTACACATCATACAGACAGTACACATCACATCGTACAGTACACATCACATCACACAGTACACATCACATCATACAGACAGTACACATCATACAGACAGTACACATCACATCACACAGTACACATCACATCACACAGTACACATCATACAGTACACATCACATCACACAGTACACATCATACAGTACACATCACATCACACAGTACACATCATACAGTACACATCACATCACACAGTACACATCACATCATACAGTACACATCACATCACACAGTACACATCACATCACACAGTACACATCACATCACACAGTACACATCATACAGACAGTACACATCACATCATACAGTACACATCACATCACACAGTACACATCACATCATACAGACAGTACACATCATACAGACAGTACACATCATACAGACAGTACACATCACATCACACAGTACACATCACATCACACAGTACACATCATACAGTACACATCACATCACACAGTACACATCATACAGTACACATCACATCACACAGTACACATCATACAGTACACATCACATCACACAGTACACATCACATCATACAGTACACATCACATCACACAGTACACATCACATCACACAGTACACATCACATCATACAGTACACATCATACAGACAGTACACATCACATCATACAGTACACATCACATCACACAGTACACATCACATCATACAGACAGTACACATCATACAGACAGTACACATCACATCATACAGTACACATCACATCACACAGTACACATCACATCATACAGACAGTACACATCATACAGACAGTACACATCACATCATACAGACAGTACACATCATACAGACAGTACACATCATACAGACAGTACACATCATACAGACAGTACACATCACATCACACAGTACACATCACATCATACAGTACACATCATACAGACAGTACACATCATACAGACAGTACACATCACATCATACAGTACACATCACATCACACAGTACACATCACATCATACAGTACACATCACATCATACAGTACACATCACATCACACAGTACACATCACATCACACAGTACACATCACATCACACAGTACACATCACATCATACAGTACACATCACATCATACAGTACACATCACATCACACAGTACACATCACATCACACAGTACACATCACATCACACAGTACACATCACATCACACAGTACACATCATACAGTACAGTACACATCACATCACACAGTACACATCACATCACACAGTACACATCACATCACACAGTACACATCATACAGTACACATCACATCACACAGTACACATCACACAGTACACATCACATCATACAGTACACATCACATCACACAGTACACATCACATCACACAGTACACATCACATCACACAGTACACATCACATCACACAGTACACATCACATCATACAGTACACATCACATCACACAGTACACATCACATCACACAGTACACATCACATCACACAGTACACATCACATCACACAGTACACATCACATCATACAGACAGTACACATCACTAGTGATGAGCCGAACACCCCCGGGTTCGGTTCGCACCAGAACCCGCGAACGGACCGAAAGTTCGAACGAACATTAGAACCCTATTAAATACAATGGATGCGAACGTTCGAATTCTAAAGTGCTAATTATAACAACTATTATGCATGTTATTGTCCTAAAAAGGGTTTGGGAACCCGGGTTCTGCACCAGGGGACATGTATCAATGCAAAAAGAAGTTTTAAAAACGGTCGTTTTTCGGGAGCAGTCATTTTAATGATGCATAAAGTGAAAAAAAAAAAGTCAAATATTCCTTTAAATATCGTACCTGGGGGGTGTCTAAAGTATGCCTGTGAAGTGCCACGTGTTTCCCGTGTTTAGAACTGTCCCTGCACAAAATGACACTTCTAAAGGAAAAAAAAGCCATTTAAAACTGCTTGCGGCTTTAATGTAATGTCTGGTCCCGGTAATATGGATGAAATTCTTTAAGAAAAATGGCATAGCTACCCCATGACCCCCCCCCTACCCCAGCCCATTACCAGCCCCTTTGGGTCTTGTATGGATATTAAGGGGAACCCCGCACATAAAATAAAAAAGGCCCTATATACTCTGAACAGCCCTATACAGGCGGTGCATACAAGACAGGGACTGTAGGTTTGTTCTTATGTAGAGTCTGTTTGTAATTTTGAACAGGTACATTGTTGAAGTGTAGCTCCAGACCAAAAATCTATTTTTAAACTTTTTGGAAAACATAGGTAAGGGTTATCACCCCTGTAACATTTGTTTTGCTGTCTGTGCCCCTGTTCAGAACATTTCACCTCACTTTCCGTCCCAATGACAACTGTTTTTGAAATGTGGTGTTTTTCTTGAAACAAGGATTGCTGATAAAGCATCAGTACAGAGGAGACACCTTTCTCCCATATTTATTCTTACAGGAGAGAATTTTCCTTCCTAGTGGTAGATTTCCTCTCACTTCCTGTTGTCTTCTTGCGTTTGCAAGTAGGAGTCGTTTGTAAGTTGGATGTTTGAAAGTAGGGACCTGCCGTATATACTCTGCAGAAATAGGCCCCTTAGTTGTTGGTGTTGGCACAACACTGTAAGCACTCACAGTTACTCTTGGTTGGTGCTGGAACGCCCTGCTGTCAACTATTATATCAGGAATTTTAATTACATATAATTGTTGAACAGTGGTAGTAAAAATTGGGCCTTTGATGGTGGTGCTGGTGCCACAACACTGTAAGCCCTGACAGTTACTCTTGGTGGGTGCAGCAATGGGCCCTGCTGTGAATTATTAGATCAAGAATTGTAATTACATGCCCCTGTTGAACAGGGGCTGAAAAATTGGGCCTTAGGCACTGGTGGCACAACACTGCAACCCCTCACAGCAACTGTACTTGGAGCACAGCAATGAGCCCTGTTGCAAAGTATTGCTTCAAAAATTGTAATGACACGCCCCTGTTAAACAGGGGCTGAAAAATTGGGCCTTAGGCACTGGTGGCACAACACTGCAACTCCTCACAGATACTGTACTTGGAGCACACCAATGAGCCCTGTTGCAAAGTATTGCTTCAAAAATTGTAATGACACGCCCCTGTTAAACAGGGGCTGAAAAATTGGGCCTTAGGCACTGGTGGCACAACACTGCAACTCCTCACAGATACTGTACTTGGAGCACAGCAATGAGCCCTGTTGCAAAGTATTGCTTCAAAAATTGTAATTACACGCCCCTGTTAAACAGGGGCTGAAAAATTGGGCGTTAGGCACTGGTGGCACAACACTGCAACTCCTCACAGATACTGTACTTGGAGCACAGCAATGAGCCCTGTTGCAAAGTATTGCTTCAAAAATTGTAATTACACGCCCCTGTTAAACAGGGGCTGAAAAATTGGGCGTTAGGCACTGGTGGCGGCACCCATAAACAAAAATGATCTTACAAGCTATCATCATCAATCGTATCATTGAGGACTCGGAGGAGGAGGATAGCCAGTCAACATAACAGCACAGGCACTCAGCATCAGCATCAGTCTTGAAGGGATGTGACATGTTAAAATCAATTAGTCTGTTATATCAGCATCAGGTGTGTGGTAGCTGGTGGTGATCCAAGACTGGTTCATCTTGATGAAAGTCAGTCGATCAACCGAGTCGGTGGACAGGCGCACCCTGTGATCCGTGACAAATCCTCCAGCAGCACTGAATGTGCGTTCCGAAAGAACGCTGGATGCAGGACAGGCCAGTAGCTCAATTGCATACTGTGCAAGCTCTGGCCAGTGATCCATCCTCAAGACCCAGTAAGCCAGAGGATTTTCGGTGGGGAAGGTGTCCAAGTCTGACCTTGCCCCTAGATATTCCTGCACCATGTTTATCAGACGCTGGCGATGGTTGCTGGAACCGATCATACTTTGGGGCTGCGGACTAAAGAATTGTCTGAACGCATCGGTCAGACGGCCACCTTCCCCACCGCTCCTTCTTTGACTGGCCGAAGCCTCAGCAACTCGTTGTCCAGGACCAGGAGTTTGCAACCTCCCAGTCTCTGGGAACGCGTTGCACAGACCTTTCTGCAAGGCCTCCCGGAGTTGTCTCATCCTCTGCTCCCTCTGCGACGGTAACATAAGGTCCGCAACCTTACCCTTGTACCGTGGATCAAGGAGAGTGGCCAGCCAGTAATGGTCCCTCTCCTTGATCCGAAGAATACGAGGATCCTTCCGCAGACTTTGCAGGATCAGGGAGGCCATGCAGCGTAGGTTTGCTGAGGCATTCGCTCCGGAGTCCTCTGGGTCACTAAGGACGACATGATCCGCAGCCACCTCCTCCCAGCCACGTACAAGTCCACTGGTTTCTTGGGACTGTAAATCATCCCTAAAAGACTGCTGCTGATGATGCTGAGTGCCAGCCTCCACCTCCATGCTGACACAATCCTCCTCCTCCTCCTCCTCCTCCTCCTCTTCCTGTGCGATGGGTGGGACAGAAGGAACACTGTCTGGGTAAAGGGGGCCTTGAGAGGCAAGGAAGTCCTCCTCTTCCTGCCTCTGTTCTGCCTCAAGTGCCCTGTCCATTATTCCACGCAGCGTGTGCTCCAACAGGTGGACAAGAGGTACAGTGTCACTGATGCATGCACTGTCACTGCTCACCATCCTCGTGGCCTCCTCAAATGGTGCCAGGACAGTGCATGCATCCCTGATCATGCCCCACTGGCGTGGAGAAAAAAAACCAAGCTCCCCTGACCCTGTCCTGGTGCCGTAGTCGCACAGGTACTCATTGATGGCCCTCTGCTGCGTGTGCAGCCGCTGCAGCATGGCCAACGTTGAGTTCCACCTGGTGGGCATGTCACATATAAGGCGGTTCTTGGGCAGGTTCAACTCCTTTTGCAGCTCAGCCAGGCGAGCACTGGCATTATAAGATCTGCGGAAATGCACACAGACTTTCCTGGCCTGCCTCAGGACATCCTGTAAGCCCGGGTACCTGCCCAAGAAGCGCTGCACCACCAGGTTAAGGACGTGAGCCACACAGGGCACATGGGTCAGTTGTCCCTGTCGGAGGGCGGAGAGGAGGTTGGTGCCATTGTCGCAAACCACCATTCCTGGCTTAAGCTGGCGTGGCGTCAACCACCTCTCGGCCTGGCCCTGCAGAGCAGACAGGACCTCTGCCCCAGTGTGGCTTCTGTCCCCCAAACACACCAGCGCAAGCACGGCATGGCATCTTTTTGCCTGCGTACTTGCGTAGCCCCGTGAACGGCTACGGAGCACCGCTGGTTCATAGGACAAACCACAGGAAGAGGCCATGGAGGAAGAAGAAGAGGAGGGGGTGGAGGAGAGAGGTGTGTCACAACCAGTAGTAGCATTTTGGAGGCGTGGCGGTGGGACAACCTCCAACACTACTGCACCTTGTCCTGAATCCTTCCCAGCTGCCAAAAGAGTGACCCAATGGGCCGTGAAAGAAAGGTAACGTCCCTGTCCATGCCTGCTGGACCATGAGTCAGCGGTAATATGCACCTTACCGCTGACCGCCCTGTCCAGCGAGGCCAAGACATTGCCTTCCACATGCCGGTAGAGAGCCGGAATAGCCTTCCGTGAGAAAAAGTGGCGTTTGGGAACCTGCCACTGAGGAACTGCACATTGCACAAACTCACGGAAGGGGGCCGAGTCTACCAACTGAAAAGGCAGCAGTTGAAGCGCTAGCAATTTAGCCAAGCTAGCATTCAACCGCTGGGCATGTGGATGGCTGGGAGTGAACTTCTTTCGACGGTCCAGCAGCTGGGGCAGGGAAATTTGCCTGCTAGAATCGGACGTCGGTGTACTGCTAGCAGAGTGGGCGCAAGTACTTGGCTGTGACACACCTAATTCTACACCTTCATTCCTCTCAGTGCATGTTTCAGAGAGGACTGAAGTTATAGTGGGGTTGGAGATCCCAGCTGATGCGGTGCAAGGAGAGGTCCGCTTTGTTCTTTGGTGTGGGTCTTTGAGGTAGGCTTGCCAACGAGCTGCATGGCAGGTCAACATATGTCTGGTCAGGCATGTGGTACCCAAGCGGCTGATGTTTTGGCCACGCGATATACGCTTGAGACATATGTTGCAAACAGCAGCTGTGCGATCTGATGCACTAGCCTCAAAAAAGGCCCACACCAAAGAACTTTTTGAATGACGGGCAGAGGCAGCGCCCTGCACAGGCGGAGCTCTGCGGTGTGATTCCGTCGGTGTACTGCCCTTACGCTGGCCACCAAAGGGCATCCTGCCTCGTTGGAGATGTGCCTCCTCCTCATCCTCCTCCTCCTCCTCTCTCCTATTAGGCACCCACGTGGAGTCAGTGACCTCATCATCCCCTCCCTCCTCATCACTGGAGCCAATCTGGCAGTATGCTGCAGCTGCTGGAACATGACTGCCAGATTGGTGTCCTTCTTGAGCATCCCCTCTGTCTGCTCTCACGCTACTGCCTTCCTCTAGCTGGGTTTCATCATCAGACCCTTCGAAACGCTGGGCATCCTCCTGGAGCATGTACCCAACACTGTGCTGAAACAGTTCGGGGGACTCCTCAGGAGGAGGACATGGTGGGTCTAGGGAAGGAGTGACTGATGATTTGTCTGACATTGATACCAGGGAAGACGACGCTTTGGCAGCTGCTTTTCCAGTACCCTGAGCCTGGGTGAGAGAGGATGAGGAGGAGGAGGAGGGCTTGGTCATCCACTCTACCAAGTCTTCGGCATGATGTGGCTCAACATGTCCAGCTGCCGAAAAGAAGGACAAGCGTGTCCCATGGCCATGTGCTGATGACAATGCACCGCGTCCACGACCAGCACTGTTGCCCCCAGACACAGAGCCTGCTTGCCCTCTTTTATTGCCTCCTGACTGTCTGCCTCTCCTTGTTTGCCTTCCAGACATTCTAATAGATGGCCTGCAGGGAGATGGGAAAAAAGCAATAAGGGCTACCTTCAGGTGTCCTTCTCTGTCCCTTGAAACAAGGACTTGCAGAGTGAAATAAACTGACACTCTCCCTACCTACAGTTTTCTGTCCCTAGAATAAATGTTTTTTTTAATCACAATATAGCACAAGGACAATTCAGTCACTGTCCTTCCAGGTCCCTGGAAACAAGGACTTGCAGAGTGAAATAAACTGACACTCTCCCTACCTACAGTTTTCTGTCCCTAGAATAAATGTTTTTTTTAAGCACAATATAGCACAAGGACAATTCACTCACTGTCCTTACAGGTCCCTGGAAACAAGGACTTGCAGAGTGAAAGAAAAAAAACACTCTCCCTACCTACAGTTTTCTGTCCCTAGAAAAAATGTTTTTTTTAATCACAATATAACACAAGGACAATTCACTCACTGTCCTTCCAGGTCCCTGGAAACAAGGACTTGCAGAGTGAAATAAACTGACACTCTCCCTACCTACAGTTTTCTGTCCCTAGAATAAATGTTTTTTTTAAGCACAATATAGCACAAGGACAATTCACTCACTGTCCTTACAGGTCCCTGGAAACAAGGACTTGCAGAGTGAAAGAAAAAAAACACTCTCCCTACCTACAGTTTTCTGTCCCTAGAAAAAATGTTTTTTTTAATCACAATATAACACAAGGACAATTCAGTCACTGTCCTTCCAGGTCCCTGGAAACAAGGACTTGCAGAGTGAAATAAACTGACACTCTCCCTACCTACAGTTTTCTGTCCCTAGAATAAATGTTTTTTTTAATCACAATATAGCACAAGGACAATTCAGTCACTGTCCTTCCAGGTCCCTGGAAACAAGGACTTGCAGAGTGAAATAAACTGACACTCTCCCTACCTACAGTTTTCTGTCCCTAGAATAAATGTTTTTTTTAAGCACAATATAGCACAAGGACAATTCACTCACTGTCCTTACAGGTCCCTGGAAACAAGGACTTGCAGAGTGAAAGAAAAAAAACACTCTCCCTACCTACAGTTTTCTGTCCCTAGAAAAAATGTTTTTTTTAATCACAATATAACACAAGGACAATTCACTCACTGTCCTTCCAGGTCCCTGGAAACAAGGACTTGCAGAGTGAAATAAACTGACACTCTCCCTACCTACAGTTTTCTGTCCCTAGAATAAATGTTTTTTTTAAGCACAATATAGCACAAGGACAATTCACTCACTGTCCTTACAGGTCCCTGGAAACAAGGACTTGCAGAGTGAAAGAAAAAAAACACTCTCCCTACCTACAGTTTTCTGTCCCTAGAAAAAATGTTTTTTTTAATCACAATATAACACAAGGACAATTCACTCACTGTCCTTCCAGGTCCCTGGAAACAAGGACTTGCAGAGTGAAATAAACTGACACTCTCCCTACCTACAGTTTTCTGTCCCTAGAATAAATGTTTTTTTTAATCACAATATAGCACAAGGACAATTCAGTCACTGTCCTTCCAGGTCCCTGGAAACAAGGACTTGCAGAGTGAAATAAACTGACACTCTCCCTACCTACAGTTTTCTGTCCCTAGAATAAATGTTTTTTTTAATCACAATATAGCACAAGGACAATTCAGTCACTGTCCTTCCAGGTCCCTGGAAACAAGGACTTGCAGAGTGAAATAAACTGACACTCTCCCTACCTACAGTTTTCTGTCCCTAGAATAAATGTTTTTTTTAATCACAATATAGCACAAGGACAATTCAGTCACTGTCCTTCCAGGTCCCTGGAAACAAGGACTTGCAGAGTGAAATAAACTGACACTCTCCCTACCTACAGTTTTCTGTCCCTAGAATAAATGTTTTTTTTAATCACAATATAGCACAAGGACAATTCAGTCACTGTCCTTCCAGGTCCCTGGAAACAAGGACTTGCAGAGTGAAATAAACTGACACTCTCCCTACCTACAGTTTTCTGTCCCTAGAATAAATGTTTTTTTTAATCACAATATAGCACAAGGACAATTCAGTCACTGTCCTTCCAGGTCCCTGGAAACAAGGACTTGCAGAGTGAAATAAACTGACACTCTCCCTACCTACAGTTTTCTGTCCCTAGAATAAATGTTTTTTTTAATCACAATATAGCACAAGGACAATTCAGTCACTGTCCTTCCAGGTCCCTGGAAACAAGGACTTGCAGAGTGAAATAAACTGACACTCTCCCTACCTACAGTTTTCTGTCCCTAGAATAAATGTTTTTTTTAATCACAATATAGCACAAGGACAATTCAGTCACTGTCCTTCCAGGTCCCTGGAAACAAGGACTTGCAGAGTGAAATAAACTGACACTCTCCCTACCTACAGTTTTCTGTCCCTAGAATAAATGTTTTTTTTAATCACAATATAGCACAAGGACAATTCAGTCACTGTCCTTCCAGGTCCCTGGAAACAAGGACTTGCAGAGTGAAATAAACTGACACTCTCCCTACCTACAGTTTTCTGTCCCTAGAATAAATGTTTTTTTTAATCACAATATAGCACAAGGACAATTCAGTCACTGTCCTTCCAGGTCCCTGGAAACAAGGACTTGCAGAGTGAAATAAACTGACACTCTCCCTACCTACAGTTTTCTGTCCCTAGAATAAATGTTTTTTTTAATCACAATATAGCACAAGGACAATTCAGTCACTGTCCTTCCAGGTCCCTGGAAACAAGGACTTGCAGAGTGAAATAAACTGACACTCTCCCTACCTACAGTTTTCTGTCCCTAGAATAAATGTTTTTTTTAATCACAATATAGCACAAGGACAATTCAGTCACTGTCCTTCCAGGTCCCTGGAAACAAGGACTTGCAGAGTGAAATAAACTGACACTCTCCCTACCTACAGTTTTCTGTCCCTAGAATAAATGTTTTTTTTAATCACAATATAGCACAAGGACAATTCAGTCACTGTCCTTCCAGGTCCCTGGAAACAAGGACTTGCAGAGTGAAATAAACTGACACTCTCCCTACCTACAGTTTTCTGTCCCTAGAATAAATGTTTTTTTTAATCACAATATAGCACAAGGACAATTCAGTCACTGTCCTTCCAGGTCCCTGGAAACAAGGACTTGCAGAGTGAAATAAACTGACACTCTCCCTACCTACAGTTTTCTGTCCCTAGAATAAATGTTTTTTTTAAGCACAATATAGCACAAGGACAATTCACTCACTGTCCTTACAGGTCCCTGGAAACAAGGACTTGCAGAGTGAAAGAAAAAAAACACTCTCCCTACCTACAGTTTTCTGTCCCTAGAAAAAATGTTTTTTTTAATCACAATATAACACAAGGACAATTCACTCACTGTCCTTCCAGGTCCCTGGAAACAAGGACTTGCAGAGTGAAATAAACTGACACTCTCCCTACCTACAGTTTTCTGTCCCTAGAATAAATGTTTTTTTTAAGCACAATATAGCACAAGGACAATTCACTCACTGTCCTTACAGGTCCCTGGAAACAAGGACTTGCAGAGTGAAAGAAAAAAAACACTCTCCCTACCTACAGTTTTCTGTCCCTAGAAAAAATGTTTTTTTTAATCACAATATAACACAAGGACAATTCACTCACTGTCCTTCCAGGTCCCTGGAAACAAGGACTTGCAGAGTGAAATAAACTGACACTCTCCCTACCTACAGTTTTCTGTCCCTAGAATAAATGTTTTTTTTAATCACAATATAGCACAAGGACAATTCAGTCACTGTCCTTCCAGGTCCCTGGAAACAAGGACTTGCAGAGTGAAATAAACTGACACTCTCCCTACCTACAGTTTTCTGTCCCTAGAATAAATGTTTTTTTTAATCACAATATAGCACAAGGACAATTCAGTCACTGTCCTTCCAGGTCCCTGGAAACAAGGACTTGCAGAGTGAAATAAACTGACACTCTCCCTACCTACAGTTTTCTGTCCCTAGAATAAATGTTTTTTTTAATCACAATATAGCACAAGGACAATTCAGTCACTGTCCTTCCAGGTCCCTGGAAACAAGGACTTGCAGAGTGAAATAAACTGACACTCTCCCTACCTACAGTTTTCTGTCCCTAGAATAAATGTTTTTTTTAATCACAATATAGCACAAGGACAATTCAGTCACTGTCCTTCCAGGTCCCTGGAAACAAGGACTTGCAGAGTGAAATAAACTGACACTCTCCCTACCTACAGTTTTCTGTCCCTAGAATAAATGTTTTTTTTAATCACAATATAGCACAAGGACAATTCAGTCACTGTCCTTCCAGGTCCCTGGAAACAAGGACTTGCAGAGTGAAATAAACTGACACTCTCCCTACCTACAGTTTTCTGTCCCTAGAATAAATGTTTTTTTTAATCACAATATAGCACAAGGACAATTCAGTCACTGTCCTTCCAGGTCCCTGGAAACAAGGACTTGCAGAGTGAAATAAACTGACACTCTCCCTACCTACAGTTTTCTGTCCCTAGAATAAATGTTTTTTTTAATCACAATATAGCACAAGGACAATTCAGTCACTGTCCTTCCAGGTCCCTGGAAACAAGGACTTGCAGAGTGAAAGAAACTGACACTCTCCCTACCTACAGTTTTCTGTCCCTAGAATAAATGTTTTTTTAAGCACAATATAGCACAAGGACAATTCACTCACTGTCCTTCCAGGTCCCTGGAAACAAGGACTTGCAGAGTGAAAGAAACTGACACTGTCCCTACCTACAGTTTTCTGTCCCTAGAATAAATGTTTTTTTTAAGCACACTATAGCACAAGCACAAAACACACTGACACTCTCCCTACCTATCCTTCTCTTTCCCTAAACTAAAGGAATCCAGGTTAAGCAAGAAAGAAATAACAGTCACTGTCCCTGCCTATGCTGCTCTATCCCTGCTCCGGAACACACTACACTAGGCCGCCGTGCTGGCGGCCTTTTATAGTGTGGGGCGTGTACTAAACACCCTCAGCAATAATTGGCCACAGGCATCCTGCCTGTGGCCAATCATTGCTCTCCTCGCTGCCGGCGCTGTGATTGGCCAAGCATGCGGGGTCACAGTGCATGCTTGGCCAATCACAGCGCCTGGATGACACTGCGATGGCGTAGTGCATTGTGGGCCGTTCGCGTCACTCGAATTTGGCGCGAACGGCCCAAATCGTTCGATCTTCGTCGAACGATCGAACAGCCGATGTTCGAGTCGAACGTATGTTCGACTCGAACACGAAGCTCATCCCTACACATCACATCATACAGTACACATCACATCACACAGTACACATCACATCATACAGTACACATCACATCACACAGTACACATCACATCATACAGACAGTACACATCACATCATACAGTACACATCACATCATACAGTACACATCACATCACACAGTACACATCACATCATACAGTACACATCACATCACACAGTACACATCACATCATACAGACAGTACACATCATACAGACAGTACACATCACATCATACAGTACACATCACATCATACAGTACACATCACATCACACAGTACACATCACATCACACAGTACACATCACATCATACAGTACACATCACATCACACAGTACACATCACATCATACAGACAGTACACATCATACAGACAGTACACATCATACAGACAGTACACATCACATCATACAGTACACATCACATCACACAGTACACATCATACAGTACACATCACATCACACAGTACACATCACATCACACAGTACACATCACATCACACAGTACACATCATACAGTACACATCACATCACACAGTACACATCACACAGTACACATCATACAGACAGTACACATCATACAGACAGTACACATCACATCATACAGACAGTACACATCATACAGACAGTACACATCATACAGACAGTACACATCACATCATACAGTACACATCACATCACACAGTACACATCATACAGTACACATCACATCACACAGTACACATCACATCACACAGTACACATCACATCACACAGTACACATCATACAGTACACATCACATCACACAGTACACATCATACAGTACACATCACATCACACAGTACACATCATACAGTACACATCACATCACACAGTACACATCACATCACACAGTACACATCACATCACACAGTACACATCATACAGTACACATCACATCACACAGTGCACATCACATCACACAGTACACATCACATCACACAGTACACATCACATCACACAGTACACATCACATCATACAGTACACATCACACAGTACACATCACATTATACAGTACACATCACACAGTACACATCACATCACACAGTACACATCATACAGACAGTACACATCACATCACACAGTACACATCACATCATACAGTACACATCATACAGACAGTACACATCACATCATACAGTACACATCACATCACACAGTACACATCACATCATACAGACAGTACAGATCATACAGACAGTACACATCATACAGACAGTACACATCACATCACTCAGTACACATCACATCACACAGTACACATCATACAGTACACATCACATCACACAGTACACATCACATCATACAGTACACATCACATCACACAGTACACATCACATCACACAGTACACATCACATCACACAGTACACATCATACAGACAGTACACATCACATCATACAGTACACATCACATCACACAGTACACATCACATCATACAGACAGTACACATCATACAGACAGTACACATCACATCACACAGTACACATCACATCATACAGTACACATCACATCACACAGTACACATCATACAGTACACATCACATCACACAGTACACATCATACAGTACACATCACATCACACAGTACACATCACATCATACAGTACACATCACATCACACAGTACACATCACATCACACAGTACACATCACATCATACAGTACACATCATACAGACAGTACACATCACATCATACAGTACACATCACATCACACAGTACACATCACATCATACAGACAGTACATATCATACAGACAGTACACATCATACAGACAGTACACATCACATCATACAGTACACATCACATCACACAGTACACATCACATCATACAGACAGTACACATCATACAGACAGTACACATCACATCATACAGACAGTACACATCATACAGACAGTACACATCATACAGACAGTACACATCATACAGACAGTACACATCACATCACACAGTACACATCACATCACACAGTACACATCATACAGTACACATCACATCACACAGTACACATCATACAGTACACATCACATCACACAGTACACATCACATCATACAGTACACATCACATCACACAGTACACATCACATCATACAGTACACATCATACAGACAGTACACATCATACAGACAGTACACATCACATCATACAGTACACATCACATCACACAGTACACATCACATCATACAGTACACATCACATCATACAGTACACATCACATCACACAGTACACATCACATCACACAGTACACATCACATCACACAGTACACATCACATCATACAGTACACATCACATCATACAGTACACATCACATCACACAGTACACATCACATCACACAGTACACATCACATCACACAGTACACATCATACAGTACAGTACACATCACATCACACAGTACACATCACATCACACAGTACACATCATACAGTACACATCACATCACACAGTACACATCACACAGTACACATCACATCATACAGTACACATCACATCATACAGTACACATCACATCACACAGTACACATCACATCACACAGTTCACATCACACAGTACACATCACATCACACAGTACACATCACATCATACAGTACACATCACATCACACAGTACACATCACATCACACAGTACACATCACATCACACAGTACACATCACATCACACAGTACACATCACATCACACAGTACACATCACATCATACAGTACACATCACATCACACAGTACACATCACATCATACAGTACACATCACATCACACAGTACACATCACATCATACAGTACACATCACATCACACAGTACACATCACATCATACAGACAGTACACATCACATCATACAGTACACATCACATCATACAGTACACATCACATCACACAGTACACATCACATCATACAGTACACATCACATCACACAGTACACATCACATCATACAGACAGTACACATCATACAGACAGTACACATCACATCATACAGTACACATCACATCATACAGTACACATCACATCACACAGTACACATCACATCACACAGTACACATCACATCATACAGTACACATCACATCACACAGTACACATCACATCATACAGACAGTACACATCATAAAGACAGTACACATCATACAGACAGTACACATCACATCATACAGTACACATCACATCACACAGTACACATCACATCACACAGTACACATCACATCATACAGTACACATCACATCATACAGTACACATCACATCACACAGTACACATCACATCACACAGTACACATCACATCACACAGTACACATCACATCACACAGTACACATCATACAGTACACATCACATCACACAGTACACATCACATCACACAGTACACATCACATCACACAGTACACATCATACAGTACACATCACATCATACAGACAGTACACATCACATCATACAGTACACATCACATCATACAGTACACATCACATCACACAGTACACATCACATCATACAGTACACATCACATCACACAGTACACATCACATCATACAGACAGTACACATCATACAGACAGTACACATCACATCATACAGTACACATCACATCATACAGTACACATCACATCACACAGTACACATCACATCACACAGTACACATCACATCATACAGTACACATCACATCACACAGTACACATCACATCATACAGACAGTACACATCATAAAGACAGTACACATCATACAGACAGTACACATCACATCATACAGTACACATCACATCACACAGTACACATCACATCACACAGTACACATCACATCATACAGTACACATCACATCATACAGTACACATCACATCACACAGTACACATCACATCACACAGTACACATCACATCACACAGTACACATCACATCACACAGTACACATCATACAGTACACATCACATCACACAGTACACATCACATCACACAGTACACATCACATCACACAGTACACATCATACAGTACACATCACATCACACAGTACACATCACACAGTACACATCATACAGACAGTACACATCATACAGACAGTACACATCACATCATACAGACAGTACACATCATACAGACAGTACACATCATACAGACAGTACACATCACATCATACAGTACACATCACATCACACAGTACACATCATACAGTACACATCACATCACACAGTACACATCACATCACACAGTACACATCACATCACACAGTACACATCATACAGTACACATCACATCACACAGTACACATCATACAGTACACATCACATCACACAGTACACATCATACAGTACACATCACATCACACAGTACACATCATACAGTACACATCACATCACACAGTACACATCACATCACACAGTACACATCACATCACACAGTACACATCACATCATACAGTACACATCACACAGTACACATCACATTATACAGTACACATCACACAGTACACATCACATCACACAGTACACATCATACAGACAGTACACATCACATCACACAGTACACATCACATCATACAGTACACATCATACAGACAGTACACATCACATCATACAGTACACATCACATCACACAGTACACATCACATCATACAGACAGTACACATCATACAGACAGTACACATCATACAGACAGTACACATCACATCACACAGTACACATCACATCACACAGTACACATCATACAGTACACATCACATCACACAGTACACATCATACAGTACACATCACATCACACAGTACACATCATACAGTACACATCACATCACACAGTACACATCACATCATACAGTACACATCACATCACACAGTACACATCACATCACACAGTACACATCACATCACACAGTACACATCATACAGACAGTACACATCACATCATACAGTACACATCACATCACACAGTACACATCACATCATACAGACAGTACACATCATACAGACAGTACACATCACATCACACAGTACACATCACATCACACAGTACACATCATACAGTACACATCACATCACACAGTACACATCATACAGTACACATCACATCACACAGTACACATCATACAGTACACATCACATCACACAGTACACATCACATCATACAGTACACATCACATCACACAGTACACATCACATCACACAGTACACATCACATCATACAGTACACATCATACAGACAGTACACATCACATCATACAGTACACATCACATCACACAGTACACATCACATCATACAGACAGTACACATCATACAGACAGTACACATCACATCATACAGTACACATCACATCACACAGTACACATCACATCATACAGACAGTACACATCATACAGACAGTACACATCACA
Organism: Rana muscosa; assembly: GCA_029206835.1. Lineage (NCBI taxonomy): Eukaryota > Metazoa > Chordata > Amphibia > Anura > Ranidae > Rana > Rana muscosa. Next base: position 83,757,948 of record CM055128.1, read on the forward strand.
TCATACAGACAGTACACATCATACAGACAGTACACATCATACAGACAGTACACATCATACAGACAGTACACATCACATCACACAGTACACATCACATCACACAGTACACATCATACAGTACACATCACATCACACAGTACACATCATACAGTACACATCACATCACACAGTACACATCACATCATACAGTACACATCACATCACACAGTACACATCACATCACACAGTACACATCACATCATACAGTACACATCATACAGACAGTACACATCATACAGACAGTACACATCACATCATACAGTACACATCACATCACACAGTACACATCACATCATACAGTACACATCACATCATACAGTACACATCACATCACACAGTACACATCACATCACACAGTACACATCACATCATACAGTACACATCACATCATACAGTACACATCACATCACACAGTACACATCACATCACACAGTACACATCACATCACACAGTACACATCACATCACACAGTACACATCATACAGTACAGTACACATCACATCACACAGTACACATCACATCACACAGTACACATCACATCACACAGTACACATCATACAGTACACATCACATCACACAGTACACATCACACAGTACACATCACATCATACAGTACACATCACATCATACAGTACACATCACATCACACAGAACACATCATACAGTACACATCACATCATACAGTACACATCACATCATACAGTACACATCACATCACACAGTACACATCACATCATACAGTACACATCACATCACACAGTACACATCACATCATACAGTACACATCACATCATACAGTACACATCACATCACACAGTACACATCACATCATACAGTACACATCATACAGGACACATCACATCATACAGTACACATCACATCATACAGTACACATCACATCACACAGTACACATCATACAGTACACATCACATCATACAGTACACATCACATCATACAGTACACATCACATCACACAGTACACATCACATCATACAGTACACATCACATCACACAGTACACATCACATCATACAGTACACATCACATCATACAGTACACATCACATCATACAGTACACATCACATCACACAGTACACATCACATCATACAGTACACATCATACAGGACACATCACATCATACAGTACACATCACATCATACAGTACACATCACACAGTACACATCATACAGTACACATCACATCATACAGTACACATCACATCATACAGTACACATCATACAGTACACATCACATCATACAGTACACATCATACAGTACACATCACATCATACAGTACACATCATACAGTACACATCACATCATACAGTACACATCACATCATACAGTACACATCATACAGGACACATCACATCATACAGTACACATCACATCATACAGTACACATCACATCACACAGTACACATCACATCATACAGTACACATCACATCATACAGTACACATCACATCATACAGTACACATCATACAGGACACATCACATCATACAGTACACATCACATCATACAGTACACATCACATCATACAGTACACATCATACAGTACACATCATACAGGACACATCACATCATACAGTACACATCACATCATACAGTACACATCACATCACACAGTACACATCACATCATACAGTACACATCACATCATACAGTACACATCACATCACACAGTACACATCACATCACACAGTACACATCACATCATACAGACAGTACACATCATACAGACAGTACACATCATACAGACAGTACACATCACATCATACAGTACACATCACATCACACAGTACACATCATACAGTACACATCACATCACACAGTACACATCACATCACACAGTACACATCATACAGTACACATCACATCACACAGTACACATCACACAGTACACATCATACAGACAGTACACATCATACAGACAGTACACATCACATCATACAGACAGTACACATCATACAGACAGTACACATCATACAGACAGTACACATCACATCATACAGTACACATCACATCACACAGTACACATCATACAGTACACATCACATCACACAGTACACATCACATCACACAGTACACATCACATCACACAGTACACATCATACAGTACACATCACATCACACAGTACACATCATACAGTACACATCACATCACACAGTACACATCATACAGTACACATCACATCACACAGTACACATCACATCACACAGTACACATCACATCACACAGTACACATCACATCACACAGTACACATCACATCATACAGTACACATCACACAGTACACATCACATTATACAGTACACATCACACAGTACACATCACATCACACAGTACACATCATACAGACAGTACACATCAAATCACACAGTACACATCACATCATACAGTACACATCATACAGACAGTACACATCATACAGACAGTACACATCACATCATACAGTACACATCACATCACACAGTACACATCACATCATACAGTACACATCACATCATACAGTACACATCACATCACACAGTACACATCACATCACACAGTACACATCACATCATACAGTACACATCACATCATACAGTACACATCACATCACACAGTACACATCACATCACACAGTACACATCACATCACACAGTACACATCATACAGTACACATCACATCACACAGTACACATCACATCACACAGTACACATCACATCATACAGTACACATCACATTACACATCACATCATACAGTACACATCACATCACACAGTACACATCACATCACACAGTACACATCACATCATACAGTACACATCATACAGACAGTACACATCATACAGACAGTACACATCACATCATACAGTACACATCACATCACACAGTACACATCACATCATACAGTACACATCACATCACACAGTACACATCACATCATACAGACAGTACACATCACATCACACAGTACACATCACATCATACAGTACACATCACATCATACAGTACACATCACATCACACAGTACACATCACATCACACAGTACACATCATACAGTACACATCACATCACACAGTACACATCACATCACACAGTACACATCACATCATACAGTACACATCACATCATACAGTACACATCACATCACACAGTACACATCACATCACACAGTACACATCACATCACACAGTACACATCACATCACACAGTACACATCACATCATACAGTACACATCACATCATACAGTACACATCACATCATACAGACAGTACACATCACATCACACAGTACACATCACATCATACAGTACACATCATACAGACAGTACACATCACATCACACAGTACACATCATACAGACAGTACACATCATACAGACAGTACACATCATACAGACAGTACACATCACATCACACAGTACACATCACATCACACAGTACACATCATACAGTACACATCACATCACACAGTACACATCATACAGTACACATCACATCACACAGTACACATCATACAGTACACATCACATCACACAGTACACATCACATCATACAGTACACATCACACAGTACACATCACATCACACAGTACACATCACATCACACAGTACACATCATACAGACAGTACACATCACATCATACAGTACACATCACATCACACAGTACACATCACATCATACAGACAGTACACATCATACAGACAGTACACATCATACAGACAGTACACATCACATCACACAGATCACATCACACAGTACACATCATACAGTACACATCACATCACACAGTACACATCATACAGTACACATCACATCACACAGTACACATCATACAGTACACATCACATCACACAGTACACATCACATCATACAGTACACATCACATCACACAGTACACATCACATCACACAGTACACATCACATCATACAGTACACATCATACAGACAGTACACATCACATCATACAGTACACATCACATCACACAGTACACATCACATCATACAGACAGTACACATCATACAGACAGTACACATCATACAGACAGTACACATCACATCATACAGTACACATCACATCACACAGTACACATCACATCATACAGACAGTACACATCATACAGACAGTACACATCACATCATACAGACAGTACACATCATACAGACAGTACACATCATACAGACAGTACACATCATACAGACAGTACACATCACATCACACAGTACACATCACATCACACAGTACACATCATACAGTACACATCACATCACACAGTACACATCATACAGATCACATCACACAGTACACATCACATCATACAGTACACATCACATCACACAGTACACATCACATCACACAGTACACATCACATCATACAGTACACATCATACAGACAGTACACATCATACAGACAGTACACATCACATCACACAGTACACATCACATCATACAGTACACATCACATCATACAGTACACATCACATCATACAGTACACATCACATCATACAGTACACATCACATCACACAGTACACATCACATCACACAGTACACATCACATCATACAGTACACATCACATCATACAGTACACATCACATCACACAGTACACATCACATCACACAGTACACATCACATCACACAGTACACATCACATCACACAGTACACATCATACAGTACAGTACACATCACATCACACAGTACACATCACATCACACAGTACACATCACATCACACAGTACACATCATACAGTACACATCACATCACACAGTACACATCACATCATACAGTACACATCACATCACACAGTACACATCACATCACACAGTACACATCACATCACACAGTACACATCACATCACACAGTACACATCACATCACACAGTACACATCACATCACACAGTACACATCACATCATACAGTACACATCACATCACACAGTACACATCACATCACACAGTACACATCACATCACACAGTACACATCACATCATACAGTACACATCACATCACACAGTACACATCACATCATACAGTACACATCACATCATACAGTACACATCACATCACACAGTACACATCACATCATACAGTACACAGCACATCACACAGTACACATCACATCATACAGACAGTACACATCACATCATACAGTACACATCACATCACACAGTACACATCACATCATACAGTACACATCACATCACACAGTACACATCACATCATACAGACAGTACACATCACATCATACAGTACACATCACATCACACAGTACACATCACATCATACAGTACACATCACATCACACAGTATACATCACATCATACAGACAGTACACATCATACAGACAGTACACATCACATCATACAGTACACATCACATCACACAGTACACATCATACAGTACACATCAAATCACACAGTACACATCACATCACACAGTACACATCACACAGTACACATCATACAGACAGTACACATCATACAGACAGTACACATCACATCATACAGACAGTACACATCATACAGACAGTACACATCATACAGACAGTACACATCACATCATACAGTACACATCACATCACACAGTACACATCATACAGTACACATCACATCACACAGTACACATCACATCACACAGTACACATCACATCACACAGTACACATCATACAGTACACATCACATCACACAGTACACATCATACAGTACACATCACATCACACAGTACACATCATACAGTACACATCACATCACACAGTACACATCACATCACACAGTACACATCACATCACACAGTACACATCATACAGTACACATCACATCACACAGTACACATCACATCACACAGTACACATCACATCATACAGTACACATCACACAGTACACATCACATTATACAGTACACATCACACAGTACACATCACATCACACAGTACACATCATACAGACAGTACACATCACATCACACAGTACACATCACATCATACAGTACACATCATACAGACAGTACACATCACATCATACAGTACACATCACATCACACAGTACACATCACATCATACAGACAGTACACATCATACAGACAGTACACATCATACAGACAGTACACATCATACAGACAGTACACATCACATCACACAGTACACATCACATCACACAGTACACATCATACAGTACACATTACATCACACAGTACACATCATACAGTACACATCACATCACACAGTACACATCATACAGTACACATCACATCACACAGTACACATCACATCATACAGTACACATCACATCACACAGTACACATCACATCACACAGTACACATCACATCACACAGTACACATCATACAGACAGTACACATCACATCATACAGTACACATCACATCACACAGTACACATCACATCATACAGACAGTACACATCATACAGACAGTACACATCATACAGACAGTACACATCACATCACACAGTACACATCACATCACACAGTACACATCATACAGTACACATCACATCACACAGTACACATCATACAGTACACATCACATCACACAGTACACATCATACAGTACACATCACATCACACAGTACACATCACATCATACAGTACACATCACATCACACAGTACACATCACATCATACAGTACACATCATACAGACAGTACACATCACATCATACAGTACACATCACATCACACAGTACACATCACATCATACAGACAGTACACATCATACAGACAGTACACATCATACAGACAGTACACATCACATCATACAGTACACATCACATCACACAGTACACATCACATCATACAGACAGTACACATCATACAGACAGTACACATCACATCATACAGACAGTACACATCATACAGACAGTACACATCACATCACACAGTACACATCACATCACACAGTACACATCATACAGTACACATCACATCACACAGTACACATCATACAGTACACATCACATCACACAGTACACATCATACAGTACACATCACATCACACAGTACACATCACATCATACAGTACACATCACATCACACAGTACACATCACATCACACAGTACACATCACATCACACAGTACACATCATACAGACAGTACACATCACATCATACAGTACACATCACATCACACAGTACACATCACATCATACAGACAGTACACATCATACAGACAGTACACATCACATCACACAGTACACATCATACAGTACACATCACATCACACAGTACACATCATACAGTACACATCACATCACACAGTACACATCATACAGTACACATCACATCACACAGTACACATCACATCATACAGTACACATCACATCACACAGTACACATCACATCACACAGTACACATCACATCATACAGTACACATCATACAGACAGTACACATCACATCATACAGTACACATCACATCATACAGACAGTACACATCATACAGACAGTACACATCACATCATACAGTACACATCACATCACACAGTACACATCACATCATACAGACAGTACACATCATACAGACAGTACACATCACATCATACAGACAGTACACATCATACAGACAGTACACATCATACAGACAGTACACATCATACAGACAGTACACATCACATCACACAGTACACATCACATCACACAGTACACATCATACAGTACACATCACATCACACAGTACACATCATACAGTACACATCACATCACACAGTACACATCACATCATACAGTACACATCACATCACACAGTACACATCACATCACACAGTACACATCACATCATACAGTACACATCATACAGACAGTACACATCATACAGACAGTACACATCACATCATACAGTACACATCACATCACACAGTACACATCACATCACATCATACAGTACACATCACATCATACAGTACACATCACATCACACAGTACACATCACATCACACAGTACACATCACATCATACAGTACACATCACATCATACAGTACACATCACATCACACAGTACACATCACATCACACAGTACTCATCACATCACACAGTACACATCACATCACACAGTACACATCATACAGTACAGTACACATCACATCACACAGTACACATCACATCACACAGTACACATCACATCACACAGTACACATCATACAGTACACATCACATCACACAGTACACATCACACAGTACACATCACATCATACAGTACACATCACATCATACAGTACACATCACATCATACAGTACACATCACATCACACAGTACACATCATACAGTACACATCACATCATACAGTACACATCACATCATACAGTACACATCACATCACACAGTACACATCACATCATACAGTACACATCACATCACACAGTACACATCACATCATACAGTACACATCACATCATACAGTACACATCACATCACACAGTACACATCACATCATACAGTACACATCATACAGGACACATCACATCATACAGTACACATCACATCATACAGTACACATCACATCACACAGTACACATCATACAGTACACATCACATCATACAGTACACATCACATCATACAGTACACATCACATCACACAGTACACATCACATCATACAGTACACATCACATCACACAGTATACATCACATCATACAGTACACATCACATCATACAGTACACATCACATCATACAGTACACATCACATCACACAGTACACATCACATCATACAGTACACATCATACAGGACACATCACATCATACAGTACACATCACATCATACAGTACACATCACACAGTACACATCATACAGTACACATCACATCATACAGTACACATCACATCATACAGTACACATCATACAGTACACATCACATCATACAGTACACATCATACAGTACACATCACATCATACAGTACACATCATACAGTACACATCACATCATACAGTACACATCACATCATACAGTACACATCACATCATACAGTACACATCATACAGGACACATCACATCATACAGTACACATCACATCATACAGTACACATCACAATACACAGTACACATCACATCATACAGTACACATCACATCATACAGTACACATCACATCATACAGTACACATCATACAGGACACATCACATCATACAGTACACATCACATCATACAGTACACATCACATCATACAGTACACATCATACAGTACACATCATACAGGACACATCACATCATACAGTACACATCACATCATACAGTACACATCACATCACACAGTACACATCACATCATACAGTACACATCACATCATACAGTACACATCACATCACACAGTACACATCACATCACACAGTACACATCACATCATACAGACAGTACACATCATACAGACAGTACACATCACATCATACAGTACACATCACATCACACAGTACACATCATACAGTACACATCACATCACACAGTACACATCACATCACACAGTACACATCATACAGTACACATCACATCACACAGTACACATCACACAGTACACATCATACAGACAGTACACATCATACAGACAGTACACATCACATCATACAGACAGTACACATCATACAGACAGTACACATCATACAGACAGTACACATCACATCATACAGTACACATCACATCACACAGTACACATCATACAGTACACATCACATCACACAGTACACATCACATCACACAGTACACATCATACAGTACACATCACATCACACAGTACACATCATACAGTACACATCACATCACACAGTACACATCATACAGTACACATCACATCACACAGTACACATCACATCACACAGTACACATCACATCACACAGTACACATCACATCACACAGTACACATCACATCATACAGTACACATCACACAGTACACATCACATTATACAGTACACATCACACAGTACACATCACATCACACAGTACACATCATACAGACAGTACACATCAAATCACACAGTACACATCACATCACACAGTACACATCATACAGACAGTACACATCACATCATACAGTACACATCACATCATACAGTACACATCACATCATACAGTACACATCACATCATACAGACAGTACACATCACATCACACAGTACACATCACATCATACAGTACACATCATACAGACAGTACACATCACATCACACAGTACACATCACATCATACAGACAGTACACATCATACAGACAGTACACATCACATCACACAGTACACATCACATCACACAGTACACATCATACAGTACACATCACATCACACAGTACACATCATACAGTACACATCACATCACACAGTACACATCATACAGTACACATCACATCACACAGTACACATCACATCATACAGTACACATCACACAGTACACATCACATCACACAGTACACATCACATCACACAGTACACATCATACAGACAGTACACATCACATCATACAGTACACATCACATCACACAGTACACATCACATCATACAGACAGTACACATCATACAGACAGTACACATCATACAGACAGTACACATCACATCACACAGATCACATCACACAGTACACATCATACAGTACACATCACATCACACAGTACACATCATACAGTACACATCACATCACACAGTACACATCATACAGTACACATCACATCACACAGTACACATCACATCATACAGTACACATCACATCACACAGTACACATCACATCACACAGTACACATCACATCATACAGTACACATCATACAGACAGTACACATCACATCATACAGTACACATCACATCACACAGTACACATCACATCATACAGACAGTACACATCATACAGACAGTACACATCATACAGACAGTACACATCACATCATACAGTACACATCACATCACACAGTACACATCACATCATACAGACAGTACACATCATACAGACAGTACACATCACATCATACAGACAGTACACATCATACAGACAGTACACATCATACAGACAGTACACATCATACAGACAGTACACATCACATCACACAGTACACATCACATCACACAGTACACATCATACAGTACACATCACATCACACAGTACACATCATACAGATCACATCACACAGTACACATCACATCATACAGTACACATCACATCACACAGTACACATCACATCACACAGTACACATCACATCATACAGTACACATCATACAGACAGTACACATCACATCACACAGTACACATCACATCATACAGTACACATCACATCATACAGTACACATCACATCATACAGTACACATCACATCACACAGTACACATCACATCACACAGTACACATCACATCATACAGTACACATCACATCATACAGTACACATCACATCACACAGTACACATCACATCACACAGTACACATCACATCACACAGTACACATCACATCACACAGTACACATCATACAGTACAGTACACATCACATCACACAGTACACATCACATCACACAGTACACATCACATCACACAGTACACATCATACAGTACACATCACATCACACAGTACACATCACATCATACAGTACACATCACATCACACAGTACACATCACATCACACAGTACACATCACATCACACAGTACACATCACATCACACAGTACACATCACATCATACAGTACACATCACATCACACAGTACACATCACATCACACAGTACACATCACATCATACAGTACACATCACATCACACAGTACACATCACATCATACAGTACACATCACATCATACAGTACACATCACATCACACAGTACACATCACATCATACAGTACACATCACATCACACAGTCCACATCACATCATACAGACAGTACACATCACATCATACAGTACACATCACATCACACAGTACACATCACATCATACAGTACACATCACATCACACAGTACACATCACATCATACAGACAGTACACATCACATCATACAGTACACATCACATCACACAGTACACATCACATCATACAGTACACATCACATCACACAGTACACATCACATCATACAGACAGTACACATCATACAGACAGTACACATCATACAGACAGTACACATCACATCATACAGTACACATCACATCACACAGTACACATCATACAGTACACATCAAATCACACAGTACACATCATACAGTACACATCACATCACACAGTACACATCACACAGTACACATCATACAGACAGTACACATCATACAGACAGTACACATCACATCATACAGACAGTACACATCATACAGACATTACACATCATACAGACAGTACACATCACATCATACAGTACACATCACATCACACAGTACACATCATACAGTACACATCACATCACACAGTACACATCACATCACACAGTACACATCACATCACACAGTACACATCACATCACACAGTACACATCACATCACACAGTACACATCATACAGTACACATCACATCACACAGTACACATCATACAGTACACATCACATCACACAGTACACATCACATCACACAGTACACATCACATCACACAGTACACATCATACAGTACACATCACATCACACAGTACACATCACATCACACAGTACACATCACATCACACAGTACACATCACATCATACAGTACACATCACACAGTACACATCACATTATACAGTACACATCACACAGTACACATCACATCACACAGTACACATCATACAGACAGTACACATCACATCACACAGTACACATCACATCATACAGTACACATCATACAGACAGTACACATCACATCATACAGTACACATCACATCACACAGTACACATCACATCATACAGACAGTACACATCATACAGACAGTACACATCATACAGACAGTACACATCATACAGACAGTACACATCACATCACACAGTACACATCACATCACACAGTACACATCATACAGTACACATTACATCACACAGTACACATCATACAGTACACATCATATCACACAGTACACATCATACAGTACACATCACATCACACAGTACACATCACATCATACAGTACACATCACATCACACAGTACACATCACATCACACAGTACACATCACATCACACAGTACACATCATACAGACAGTACACATCACATCATACAGTACACATCACATCACACAGTACACATCACATCATACAGACAGTACACATCATACAGACAGTACACATCATACAGACAGTACACATCACATCACACAGTACACATCACATCACACAGTACACATCATACAGTACACATCACATCACACAGTACACATCATACAGTACACATCACATCACACAGTACACATCATACAGTACACATCACATCACACAGTACACATCACATCATACAGTACACATCACATCACACAGTACACATCACATCACACAGTACACATCACATCATACAGTACACATCATACAGACAGTACACATCACATCATACAGTACACATCACATCACACAGTACACATCACATCATACAGACAGTACACATCATACAGACAGTACACATCATACAGACAGTACACATCACATCATACAGTACACATCACATCACACAGTACACATCACATCATACAGACAGTACACATCATACAGACAGTACACATCACATCATACAGACAGTACACATCATACAGACAGTACACATCATACAGACAGTACACATCACATCACACAGTACACATCACATCACACAGTACACATCATACAGTACACATCACATCACACAGTACACATCATACAGTACACATCACATCACACAGTACACATCACATCATACAGTACACATCACATCACACAGTACACATCACATCACACAGTACACATCACATCATACAGTACACATCATACAGACAGTACACATCATACAGACAGTACACATCACATCATACAGTACACATCACATCACACAGTACACATCACATCATACAGTACACATCACATCACACAGTACACATCACATCATACAGTACACATCACATCATACAGTACACATCACATCACACAGTACACATCACATCATACAGTACACATCATACAGGACACATCACATCATACAGTACACATCACATCATACAGTACACATCACACAGTACACATCATACAGTACACATCACATCATACAGTACACATCATACAGTACACATCACATCATACAGTACACATCATACAGTACACATCACATCATACAGTACACATCATACAGTACACATCACATCATACAGTACACATCACATCATACAGTACACATCACATCATACAGTACACATCACATCATACAGTACACATCATACAGGACACATCACATCATACAGTACACATCACATCATACAGTACACATCACATCACACAGTACATATCATACAGTACACATCACATCATACAGTACACATCACATCATACAGTACACATCATACAGGACACATCACATCATACAGTACACATCACATCATACAGTACACATCACATCATACAGTACACATCATACAGTACACATCATACAGGACACATCACATCATACAGTACACATCACATCACACAGTACACATCACATCATACAGTACACATCACATCATACAGTACACATCACATCACACAGTACACATCACATCACACAGTACACATCACATCATACAGACAGTACACATCATACAGACAGTACACATCACATCATACAGTACACATCACATCACACAGTACACATCATACAGTACACATCACATCACACAGTACACATCACATCACACAGTACACATCACATCACACAGTACACATCATACAGTACACATCACATCACACAGTACACATCACACAGTACACATCATACAGACAGTACACATCATACAGACAGTACACATCACATCATACAGACAGTACACATCATACAGACAGTACACATCATACAGACAGTACACATCACATCATACAGTACACATCACATCACACAGTACACATCATACAGTACACATCACATCACACAGTACACATCACATCACACAGTACACATCACATCACACAGTACACATCATACAGTACACATCACATCACACAGTACACATCATACAGTACACATCACATCACACAGTACACATCACACAGTACACATCACATCACACAGTACACATCACATCACACAGTACACATCACATCATACAGTACACATCACACAGTACACATCACATTATACAGTACACATCACACAGTACACATCACATCACACAGTACACATCATACAGACAGTACACATCACATCACACAGTACACATCACATCATACAGTACACATCATACAGACAGTACACATCACATCATACAGTACACATCACATCATACAGTACACATCATACAGACAGTACACATCACATCACACAGTACACATCACATCATACAGACAGTACACATCATACAGACAGTACACATCACATCACACAGTACACATCACATCACACAGTACACATCATACAGTACACATCACATCACACAGTACACATCATACAGTACACATCACATCACACAGTACACATCATACAGTACACATCACATCACACAGTACACATCACATCATACAGTACACATCACATCACACAGTACACATCACATCACACAGTACACATCACATCACACAGTACACATCATACAGACAGTACACATCACATCATACAGTACACATCACATCACACAGTACACATCACATCATACAGACAGTACACATCATACAGACAGTACACATCATACAGACAGTACACATCACATCACACAGATCACATCACACAGTACACATCATACAGTACACATCACATCACACAGTACACATCATACAGTACACATCACATCACACAGTACACATCATACAGTACACATCACATCACACAGTACACATCACATCATACAGTACACATCACATCACACAGTACACATCACATCACACAGTACACATCACATCATACAGTACACATCATACAGACAGTACACATCACATCATACAGTACACATCACATCACACAGTACACATCACATCATACAGACAGTACACATCATACAGACAGTACACATCATACAGACAGTACACATCACATCATACAGTACACATCACATCACACAGTACACATCACATCATACAGACAGTACACATCATACAGACAGTACACATCACATCATACAGACAGTACACATCATACAGACAGTACACATCATACAGACAGTACACATCACATCACACAGTACACATCATACAGTACACATCACATCACACAGTACACATCATACAGATCACATCACACAGTACACATCACATCATACAGTACACATCACATCACACAGTACACATCACATCATACAGTACACATCACATCATACAGTACACATCACATCACACAGTACACATCACATCACACAGTACACATCACATCACACAGTACACATCACATCATACAGTACACATCACATCATACAGTACACATCACATCACACAGTACACATCACATCACACAGTACACATCACATCACACAGTACACATCACATCACACAGTACACATCATACAGTACAGTACACATCACATCACACAGTACACATCACATCACACAGTACACATCACATCACACAGTACACATCATACAGTACACATCACATCACACAGTACAGATCACATCATACAGTACACATCACATCACACAGTACACATCACATCACACAGTACACATCACATCACACAGTACACATCACATCACACAGTACACATCACATCACACAGTACACATCACATCACACAGTACACATCACATCACACAGTACACATCACATCATACAGTACACATCACATCACACAGTACACATCACATCATACAGTACACCACATCATACAGTACACATCACATCACACAGTACACATCACATCACACAGTACACATCACATCACACAGTACACATCACATCATACAGACAGTACACATCACATCATACAGTACACATCACATCACACAGTACACATCACATCATACAGTACACATCACATCACACAGTACACATCACATCATACAGACAGTACACATCACATCATACAGTACACATCACATCATACAGTACACATCACATCACACAGTACACATCACATCACACAGTACACATCACATCATACAGTACACATCACATCACACAGTACACATCACATCATACAGACAGTACACATCATACAGACAGTACACATCATACAGACAGTACACGTCACATCATACAGTACACATCACATCACACAGTACACATCATACAGTACACATCAAATCACACAGTACACATCATACAGTACACATCACATCACACAGTACACATCACACAGTACACATCATACAGACAGTACACATCATACAGACAGTACACATCACATCATACAGACAGTACACATCATACAGACATTACACATCATACAGACAGTACACATCACATCATACAGTACACATCACATCACACAGTACACATCATACAGTACACATCACATCACACAGTACACATCACATCACACAGTACACATCACATCACACAGTACACATCACATCACACAGTACACATCACATCACACAGTACACATCATACAGTACACATCACATCACACAGTACACATCATACAGTACACATCACATCACACAGTACACATCACATCACACAGTACACATCACATCACACAGTACACATCATACAGTACACATCACATCACACAGTACACATCACATCACACAGTACACATCACATCACACAGTACACATCACATCATACAGTACACATCACACAGTACACATCACATTATACAGTACACATCACACAGTACACATCACATCACACAGTACACATCATACAGACAGTACACATCACATCACACAGTACACATCACATCATACAGTACACATCATACAGACAGTACACATCACATCATACAGTACACATCACATCACACAGTACACATCACATCATACAGACAGTACACATCATACAGACAGTACACATCATACAGACAGTACACATCATACAGACAGTACACATCACATCACACAGTACACATCACATCACACAGTACACATCATACAGTACACATTACATCACACAGTACACATCATACAGTACACATCATATCACACAGTACACATCATACAGTACACATCACATCACACAGTACACATCACATCATACAGTACACATCACATCACACAGTACACATCACATCACACAGTACACATCACATCACACAGTACACATCATACAGACAGTACACATCACATCATACAGTACACATCACATCACACAGTACACATCACATCATACAGACAGTACACATCATACAGACAGTACACATCATACAGACAGTACACATCACATCACACAGTACACATCACATCACACAGTACACATCATACAGTACACATCACATCACACAGTACACATCATACAGTACACATCACATCACACAGTACACATCATACAGTACACATCACATCACACAGTACACATCACATCATACAGTACACATCACATCACACAGTACACATCACATCACACAGTACACATCACATCATACAGTACACATCATACAGACAGTACACATCACATCATACAGTACACATCACATCACACAGTACACATCACATCATACAGACAGTACACATCATACAGACAGTACACATCATACAGACAGTACACATCACATCATACAGTACACATCACATCACACAGTACACATCACATCATACAGACAGTACACATCATACAGACAGTACACATCACATCATACAGACAGTACACATCATACAGACAGTACACATCATACAGACAGTACACATCACATCACACAGTACACATCACATCACACAGTACACATCATACAGTACACATCACATCACACAGTACACATCATACAGTACACATCACATCACACAGTACACATCACATCATACAGTACACATCACATCACACAGTACACATCACATCACACAGTACACATCACATCATACAGTACACATCATACAGACAGTACACATCATACAGACAGTACACATCACATCATACAGTACACATCACATCACACAGTACACATCACATCATACAGTACACATCACATCACACAGTACACATCACATCATACAGTACACATCACATCATACAGTACACATCACATCACACAGTACACATCACATCATACAGTACACATCATACAGGACACATCACATCATACAGTACACATCACATCATACAGTACACATCACACAGTACACATCATACAGTACACATCACATCATACAGTACACATCATACAGTACACATCACATCATACAGTACACATCATACAGTACACATCACATCATACAGTACACATCATACAGTACACATCACATCATACAGTACACATCACATCATACAGTACACATCACATCATACAGTACACATCACATCATACAGTACACATCATACAGGACACATCACATCATACAGTACACATCACATCATACAGTACACATCACATCACACAGTACATATCATACAGTACACATCACATCATACAGTACACATCACATCATACAGTACACATCATACAGGACACATCACATCATACAGTACACATCACATCATACAGTACACATCACATCATACAGTACACATCATACAGTACACATCATACAGGACACATCACATCATACAGTACACATCACATCACACAGTACACATCACATCATACAGTACACATCACATCATACAGTACACATCACATCACACAGTACACATCACATCACACAGTACACATCACATCATACAGACAGTACACATCATACAGACAGTACACATCACATCATACAGTACACATCACATCACACAGTACACATCATACAGTACACATCACATCACACAGTACACATCACATCACACAGTACACATCACATCACACAGTACACATCATACAGTACACATCACATCACACAGTACACATCACACAGTACACATCATACAGACAGTACACATCATACAGACAGTACACATCACATCATACAGACAGTACACATCATACAGACAGTACACATCATACAGACAGTACACATCACATCATACAGTACACATCACATCACACAGTACACATCATACAGTACACATCACATCACACAGTACACATCACATCACACAGTACACATCACATCACACAGTACACATCATACAGTACACATCACATCACACAGTACACATCATACAGTACACATCACATCACACAGTACACATCACACAGTACACATCACATCACACAGTACACATCACATCACACAGTACACATCACATCATACAGTACACATCACACAGTACACATCACATTATACAGTACACATCACACAGTACACATCACATCACACAGTACACATCATACAGACAGTACACATCACATCACACAGTACACATCACATCATACAGTACACATCATACAGACAGTACACATCACATCATACAGTACACATCACATCATACAGTACACATCATACAGACAGTACACATCACATCACACAGTACACATCACATCATACAGACAGTACACATCATACAGACAGTACACATCACATCACACAGTACACATCACATCACACAGTACACATCATACAGTACACATCACATCACACAGTACACATCATACAGTACACATCACATCACACAGTACACATCATACAGTACACATCACATCACACAGTACACATCACATCATACAGTACACATCACATCACACAGTACACATCACATCACACAGTACACATCACATCACACAGTACACATCATACAGACAGTACACATCACATCATACAGTACACATCACATCACACAGTACACATCACATCATACAGACAGTACACATCATACAGACAGTACACATCATACAGACAGTACACATCACATCACACAGATCACATCACACAGTACACATCATACAGTACACATCACATCACACAGTACACATCATACAGTACACATCACATCACACAGTACACATCATACAGTACACATCACATCACACAGTACACATCACATCATACAGTACACATCACATCACACAGTACACATCACATCACACAGTACACATCACATCATACAGTACACATCATACAGACAGTACACATCACATCATACAGTACACATCACATCACACAGTACACATCACATCATACAGACAGTACACATCATACAGACAGTACACATCATACAGACAGTACACATCACATCATACAGTACACATCACATCACACAGTACACATCACATCATACAGACAGTACACATCATACAGACAGTACACATCACATCATACAGACAGTACACATCATACAGACAGTACACATCATACAGACAGTACACATCACATCACACAGTACACATCATACAGTACACATCACATCACACAGTACACATCATACAGATCACATCACACAGTACACATCACATCATACAGTACACATCACATCACACAGTACACATCACATCATACAGTACACATCACATCATACAGTACACATCACATCACACAGTACACATCACATCACACAGTACACATCACATCACACAGTACACATCACATCATACAGTACACATCACATCATACAGTACACATCACATCACACAGTACACATCACATCACACAGTACACATCACATCACACAGTACACATCACATCACACAGTACACATCATACAGTACAGTACACATCACATCACACAGTACACATCACATCACACAGTACACATCACATCACACAGTACACATCATACAGTACACATCACATCACACAGTACAGATCACATCATACAGTACACATCACATCACACAGTACACATCACATCACACAGTACACATCACATCACACAGTACACATCACATCACACAGTACACATCACATCACACAGTACACATCACATCACACAGTACACATCACATCACACAGTACACATCACATCATACAGTACACATCACATCACACAGTACACATCACATCATACAGTACACCACATCATACAGTACACATCACATCACACAGTACACATCACATCACACAGTACACATCACATCACACAGTACACATCACATCATACAGACAGTACACATCACATCATACAGTACACATCACATCACACAGTACACATCACATCATACAGTACACATCACATCACACAGTACACATCACATCATACAGACAGTACACATCACATCATACAGTACACATCACATCATACAGTACACATCACATCACACAGTACACATCACATCACACAGTACACATCACATCATACAGTACACATCACATCACACAGTACACATCACATCATACAGACAGTACACATCATACAGACAGTACACATCATACAGACAGTACACGTCACATCATACAGTACACATCACATCACACAGTACACATCATACAGTACACATCACATCACACAGTACACATCATACAGTACACATCACATCACACAGTACACATCACACAGTACACATCATACAGACAGTACACATCATACAGACAGTACACATCACATCATACAGACAGTACACATCATACAGACAGTACACATCATACAGACAGTACACATCACATCATACAGTACACATCACATCACACAGTACACATCATACAGTACACATCACATCACACAGTACACATCACATCACACAGTACACATCACATCACACAGTACACATCATACAGTACACATCACATCACACAGTACACATCATACAGTACACATCACATCACACAGTACACATCATACAGTACACATCACATCACACAGTACACATCACATCACACAGTACACATCACATCACACAGTACACATCATACAGTACACATCACATCACACAGTACACATCACATCACACAGTACACATCACATCACACAGTACACATCACATCATACAGTACACATCACACAGTACACATCACATTATACAGTACACATCACACAGTACACATCACATCACACAGTACACATCTTATAGACAGTACACATCACATCACACAGTACACATCACATCATACAGTACACATCATACAGACAGTACACATCACATCATACAGTACACATCACATCACACAGTACACATCACATCATACAGACAGTACACATCATACAGACAGTACACATCATACAGACAGTACACATCACATCACACAGTACACATCACATCACACAGTACACATCATACAGTACACATCACATCACACAGTACACATCATACAGTACACATCACATCACACAGTACACATCATACAGTACACATCACATCACACAGTACACATCACATCACACAGTACACATCACATCACACAGTACACATCACATCACACAGTACACATCATACAGACAGTACACATCACATCATACAGTACACATCACATCACACAGTACACATCACATCATACAGACAGTACACATCATACAGACAGTACACATCATACAGACAGTACACATCACATCACACAGTACACATCACATCACACAGTACACATCATACAGTACACATCACATCACACAGTACACATCATACAGTACACATCACATCACACAGTACACATCATACAGTACACATCACATCACACAGTACACATCACATCACACAGTACACATCACATCACACAGTACACATCACATCACACAGTACACATCACATCATACAGTACACATCATACAGACAGTACACATCACATCATACAGTACACATCACATCACACAGTACACATCACATCATACA
Source organism: Rana muscosa (assembly GCA_029206835.1). Lineage (NCBI taxonomy): Eukaryota > Metazoa > Chordata > Amphibia > Anura > Ranidae > Rana > Rana muscosa. The sequence goes on from CM055128.1 coordinate 83,781,768, forward strand.
GACAGTACACATCATACAGACAGTACACATCATACAGACAGTACACATCACATCATACAGTACACATCACATCACACAGTACACATCACATCATACAGACAGTACACATCATACAGACAGTACACATCACATCATACAGACAGTACACATCATACAGACAGTACACATCATACAGACAGTACACATCATACAGACAGTACACATCACATCACACAGTACACATCACATCACACAGTACACATCATACAGTACACATCACATCACACAGTACACATCATACAGTACACATCACATCACACAGTACACATCACATCATACAGTACACATCACATCACACAGTACACATCACATCACACAGTACACATCACATCATACAGTACACATCATACAGACAGTACACATCATACAGACAGTACACATCACATCATACAGTACACATCACATCACACAGTACACATCACATCATACAGACAGTACACATCACATCACACAGTACACATCACATCATACAGTACACATCATACAGACAGTACACATCACATCACACAGTACACATCACATCATACAGACAGTACACATCATACAGACAGTACACATCACATCACACAGTACACATCACATCACACAGTACACATCATACAGTACACATCACATCACACAGTACACATCATACAGTACACATCACATCACACAGTACACATCATACAGTACACATCACATCACACAGTACACATCACATCATACAGTACACATCACATCACACAGTACACATCACATCACACAGTACACATCACATCACACAGTACACATCATACAGACAGTACACATCACATCATACAGTACACATCACATCACACAGTACACATCACATCATACAGACAGTACACATCATACAGACAGTACACATCATACAGACAGTACACATCACATCACACAGATCACATCACACAGTACACATCATACAGTACACATCACATCACACAGTACACATCATACAGTACACATCACATCACACAGTACACATCATACAGTACACATCACATCACACAGTACACATCACATCATACAGTACACATCACATCACACAGTACACATCACATCACACAGTACACATCACATCATACAGTACACATCATACAGACAGTACACATCACATCATACAGTACACATCACATCACACAGTACACATCACATCATACAGACAGTACACATCATACAGACAGTACACATCATACAGACAGTACACATCACATCATACAGTACACATCACATCACACAGTACACATCACATCATACAGACAGTACACATCATACAGACAGTACACATCACATCATACAGACAGTACACATCATACAGACAGTACACATCATACAGACAGTACACATCACATCACACAGTACACATCATACAGTACACATCACATCACACAGTACACATCATACAGATCACATCACACAGTACACATCACATCATACAGTACACATCACATCACACAGTACACATCACATCATACAGTACACATCACATCATACAGTACACATCACATCACACAGTACACATCACATCACACAGTACACATCACATCACACAGTACACATCACATCATACAGTACACATCACATCATACAGTACACATCACATCACACAGTACACATCACATCACACAGTACACATCACATCACACAGTACACATCACATCACACAGTACACATCATACAGTACAGTACACATCACATCACACAGTACACATCACATCACACAGTACACATCACATCACACAGTACACATCATACAGTACACATCACATCACACAGTACACATCACATCATACAGTACACATCACATCACACAGTACACATCACATCATACAGTACACATCACATCACACAGTACACATCACATCACACAGTACACATCACATCACACAGTACACATCACATCATACAGTACACATCACATCATACAGTACACCACATCATACAGTACACATCACATCACACAGTACACATCACATCATACAGTACACATCACATCACACAGTACACATCACATCATACAGTACACATCACATCACACAGTACACATCACATCATACAGACAGTACACATCACATCATACAGTACACATCACATCACACAGTACACATCACATCATACAGACAGTACACATCACATCATACAGTACACATCACATCACACAGTACACATCACATCATACAGTACACATCACATCACACAGTACACATCACATCATACAGACAGTACACATCACATCAAACAGTACACATCACATCATACAGTACACATCACATCACACAGTACACATCACATCACACAGTACACATCACATCATACAGTACACATCACATCACACAGTACACATCACATCATACAGACAGTACACATCATACAGACAGTACACGTCACATCATACAGTACACGTCACATCATACAGTACACATCACATCACACAGTACACATCATACAGTACACATCACATCACACAGTACACATCATACAGTACACATCACATCACACAGTACACATCACACAGTACACATCATACAGACAGTACACATCATACAGACAGTACACATCACATCATACAGACAGTACACATCATACAGACAGTACACATCATACAGACAGTACACATCACATCATACAGTACACATCACATCACACAGTACACATCATACAGTACACATCACATCACACAGTACACATCACATCACACAGTACACATCACATCACACAGTACACATCATACAGTACACATCACATCACACAGTACACATCATACAGTACACATCACATCACACAGTACACATCACATCATACAGTACACATCACATCACACAGTACACATCACATCACACAGTACACATCACATCATACAGTACACATCATACAGACAGTACACATCACATCATACAGTACACATCACATCACACAGTACACATCACATCATACAGACAGTACACATCATACAGACAGTACACATCATACAGACAGTACACATCACATCATACAGTACACATCACATCACACAGTACACATCACATCATACAGACAGTACACATCATACAGACAGTACACATCACATCATACAGACAGTACACATCATACAGACAGTACACATCATACAGACAGTACACATCATACAGACAGTACACATCACATCACACAGTACACATCACATCACACAGTACACATCATACAGTACACATCACATCACACAGTACACATCATACAGTACACATCACATCACACAGTACACATCACATCATACAGTACACATCACATCACACAGTACACATCACATCACACAGTACACATCACATCATACAGTACACATCATACAGACAGTACACATCATACAGACAGTACACATCACATCATACAGTACATATCACATCACACAGTACACATCACATCATACAGACAGTACACATCACATCACACAGTACACATCACATCATACAGTACACATCATACAGACAGTACACATCACATCACACAGTACACATCACATCATACAGACAGTACACATCATACAGACAGTACACATCACATCACACAGTACACATCACATCACACAGTACACATCATACAGTACACATCACATCACACAGTACACATCATACAGTACACATCACATCACACAGTACACATCATACAGTACACATCACATCACACAGTACACATCACATCATACAGTACACATCACATCACACAGTACACATCACATCACACAGTACACATCACATCACACAGTACACATCATACAGACAGTACACATCACATCATACAGTACACATCACATCACACAGTACACATCACATCATACAGACAGTACACATCATACAGACAGTACACATCATACAGACAGTACACATCACATCACACAGATCACATCACACAGTACACATCATACAGTACACATCACATCACACAGTACACATCATACAGTACACATCACATCACACAGTACACATCATACAGTACACATCACATCACACAGTACACATCACATCATACAGTACACATCACATCACACAGTACACATCACATCACACAGTACACATCACATCATACAGTACACATCATACAGACAGTACACATCACATCATACAGTACACATCACATCACACAGTACACATCACATCATACAGACAGTACACATCATACAGACAGTACACATCACATCATACAGTACACATCACATCACACAGTACACATCACATCATACAGACAGTACACATCATACAGACAGTACACATCACATCATACAGACAGTACACATCATACAGACAGTACACATCATACAGACAGTACACATCACATCACACAGTACACATCATACAGTACACATCACATCACACAGTACACATCATACAGATCACATCACACAGTACACATCACATCATACAGTACACATCACATCACACAGTACACATCACATCATACAGTACACATCACATCATACAGTACACATCACATCACACAGTACACATCACATCACACAGTACACATCACATCACACAGTACACATCACATCATACAGTACACATCACATCATACAGTACACATCACATCACACAGTACACATCACATCACACAGTACACATCACATCACACAGTACACATCACATCACACAGTACACATCATACAGTACAGTACACATCACATCACACAGTACACATCACATCACACAGTACACATCACATCACACAGTACACATCATACAGTACACATCACATCACACAGTACACATCACATCATACAGTACACATCACATCACACAGTACACATCACATCATACAGTACACATCACATCACACAGTACACATCACATCACACAGTACACATCACATCACACAGTACACATCACATCATACAGTACACATCACATCACACAGTACACATCACATCATACAGTACACCACATCATACAGTACACATCACATCACACAGTACACATCACATCATACAGTACACATCACATCACACAGTACACATCACATCATACAGTACACATCACATCACACAGTACACATCACATCATACAGACAGTACACATCACATCATACAGTACACATCACATCACACAGTACACATCACATCATACAGACAGTACACATCACATCATACAGTACACATCACATCACACAGTACACATCACATCATACAGTACACATCACATCACACAGTACACATCACATCATACAGACAGTACACATCACATCATACAGTACACATCACATCATACAGTACACATCACATCACACAGTACACATCACATCACACAGTACACATCACATCATACAGTACACATCACATCACACAGTACACATCACATCATACAGACAGTACACATCATACAGACAGTACACATCATACAGACAGTACACGTCACATCATACAGTACACATCACATCACACAGTACACATCATACAGTACACATCACATCACACAGTACACATCATACAGTACACATCACATCACACAGTACACATCACACAGTACACATCATACAGACAGTACACATCATACAGACAGTACACATCACATCATACAGACAGTACACATCATACAGACAGTACACATCATACAGACAGTACACATCACATCATACAGTACACATCACATCACACAGTACACATCATACAGTACACATCACATCACACAGTACACATCACATCACACAGTACACATCACATCACACAGTACACATCATACAGTACACATCACATCACACAGTACACATCATACAGTACACATCACATCACACAGTACACATCATACAGTACACATCACATCACACAGTACACATCACATCACACAGTACACATCACATCACACAGTACACATCATACAGTACACATCACATCATACAGTACACATCACATCACACAGTACACATCACATCACACAGTACACATCACATCACACAGTACACATCACATCACACAGTACACATCACATCATACAGTACACATCACACAGTACACATCACATTATACAGTACACATCACACAGTACACATCACATCACACAGTACACATCTTACAGACAGTACACATCACATCACACAGTACACATCACATCATACAGTACACATCATACAGACAGTACACATCACATCATACAGTACACATCACATCACACAGTACACATCACATCATACAGACAGTACACATCATACAGACAGTACACATCATACAGACAGTACACATCACATCACACAGTACACATCACATCACACAGTACACATCATACAGTACACATCACATCACACAGTACACATCATACAGTACACATCACATCACACAGTACACATCATACAGTACACATCACATCACACAGTACACATCACATCATACAGTACACATCACATCACACAGTACACATCACATCACACAGTACACATCACATCATACAGTACACATCATACAGACAGTACACATCACATCATACAGTACACATCACATCACACAGTACACATCACATCATACAGACAGTACACATCATACAGACAGTACACATCATACAGACAGTACACATCACATCATACAGTACACATCACATCACACAGTACACATCACATCATACAGACAGTACACATCATACAGACAGTACACATCACATCATACAGACAGTACACATCATACAGACAGTACACATCATACAGACAGTACACATCACATCACACAGTACACATCACATCACACAGTACACATCATACAGTACACATCACATCACACAGTACACATCATACAGTACACATCACATCACACAGTACACATCACATCATACAGTACACATCACATCACACAGTACACATCACATCACACAGTACACATCACATCATACAGTACACATCATACAGACAGTACACATCATACAGACAGTACACATCACATCATACAGTACACATCACATCACACAGTACACATCACATCATACAGACAGTACACATCACATCATACAGTACACATCACATCACACAGTACACATCACATCATACAGTACACATCACATCACACAGTACACATCACATCATACAGACAGTACACATCATACAGACAGTACACATCATACAGACAGTACACGTCACATCATACAGTACACATCACATCACACAGTACACATCATACAGTACACATCACATCACACAGTACACATCATACAGTACACATCACATCACACAGTACACATCACACAGTACACATCATACAGACAGTACACATCATACAGACAGTACACATCACATCATACAGACAGTACACATCATACAGACAGTACACATCATACAGACAGTACACATCACATCATACAGTACACATCACATCACACAGTACACATCATACAGTACACATCACATCACACAGTACACATCACATCACACAGTACACATCACATCACACAGTACACATCATACAGTACACATCACATCACACAGTACACATCATACAGTACACATCACATCACACAGTACACATCATACAGTACACATCACATCACACAGTACACATCACATCACACAGTACACATCACATCACACAGTACACATCATACAGTACACATCACATCACACAGTACACATCACATCACACAGTACACATCACATCACACAGTACACATCACATCATACAGTACACATCACACAGTACACATCACATTATACAGTACACATCACACAGTACACATCACATCACACAGTACACATCTTACAGACAGTACACATCACATCACACAGTACACATCACATCATACAGTACACATCATACAGACAGTACACATCACATCATACAGTACACATCACATCACACAGTACACATCACATCATACAGACAGTACACATCATACAGACAGTACACATCATACAGACAGTACACATCACATCACACAGTACACATCACATCACACAGTACACATCATACAGTACACATCACATCACACAGTACACATCATACAGTACACATCACATCACACAGTACACATCATACAGTACACATCACATCACACAGTACACATCACATCATACAGTACACATCACATCACACAGTACACATCACATCACACAGTACACATCACATCACACAGTACACATCATACAGACAGTACACATCACATCATACAGTACACATCACATCACACAGTACACATCACATCATACAGACAGTACACATCATACAGACAGTACACATCATACAGACAGTACACATCACATCACACAGTACACATCACATCACACAGTACACATCATACAGTACACATCACATCACACAGTACACATCATACAGTACACATCACATCACACAGTACACATCATACAGTACACATCACATCACACAGTACACATCACATCATACAGTACACATCACATCACACAGTACACATCACATCACACAGTACACATCACATCATACAGTACACATCATACAGACAGTACACATCACATCATACAGTACACATCACATCACACAGTACACATCACATCATACAGACAGTACACATCATACAGACAGTACACATCATACAGACAGTACACATCACATCATACAGTACACATCACATCACACAGTACACATCACATCATACAGACAGTACACATCATACAGACAGTACACATCACATCATACAGACAGTACACATCATACAGACAGTACACATCATACAGACAGTACACATCATACAGACAGTACACATCACATCACACAGTACACATCACATCACACAGTACACATCATACAGTACACATCACATCACACAGTACACATCATACAGTACACATCACATCACACAGTACACATCACATCATACAGTACACATCACATCACACAGTACACATCACATCACACAGTACACATCACATCATACAGTACACATCATACAGACAGTACACATCATACAGACAGTACACATCACATCATACAGTACACATCACATCACACAGTACACATCACATCATACAGACAGTACACATCACATCACACAGTACACATCACATCATACAGTACACATCATACAGACAGTACACATCACATCACACAGTACACATCACATCATACAGACAGTACACATCATACAGACAGTACACATCACATCACACAGTACACATCACATCACACAGTACACATCATACAGTACACATCACATCACACAGTACACATCATACAGTACACATCACATCACACAGTACACATCATACAGTACACATCACATCACACAGTACACATCACATCATACAGTACACATCACATCACACAGTACACATCACATCACACAGTACACATCACATCACACAGTACACATCATACAGACAGTACACATCACATCATACAGTACACATCACATCACACAGTACACATCACATCATACAGACAGTACACATCATACAGACAGTACACATCATACAGACAGTACACATCACATCACACAGATCACATCACACAGTACACATCATACAGTACACATCACATCACACAGTACACATCATACAGTACACATCACATCACACAGTACACATCATACAGTACACATCACATCACACAGTACACATCACATCATACAGTACACATCACATCACACAGTACACATCACATCACACAGTACACATCACATCATACAGTACACATCATACAGACAGTACACATCACATCATACAGTACACATCACATCACACAGTACACATCACATCATACAGACAGTACACATCATACAGACAGTACACATCATACAGACAGTACACATCACATCATACAGTACACATCACATCACACAGTACACATCACATCATACAGACAGTACACATCATACAGACAGTACACATCACATCATACAGACAGTACACATCATACAGACAGTACACATCATACAGACAGTACACATCACATCACACAGTACACATCATACAGTACACATCACATCACACAGTACACATCATACAGATCACATCACACAGTACACATCACATCATACAGTACACATCACATCACACAGTACACATCACATCATACAGTACACATCACATCATACAGTACACATCACATCACACAGTACACATCACATCACACAGTACACATCACATCACACAGTACACATCACATCATACAGTACACATCACATCATACAGTACACATCACATCACACAGTACACATCACATCACACAGTACACATCACATCACACAGTACACATCACATCACACAGTACACATCATACAGTACAGTACACATCACATCACACAGTACACATCACATCACACAGTACACATCACATCACACAGTACACATCATACAGTACACATCACATCACACAGTACACATCACATCATACAGTACACATCACATCACACAGTACACATCACATCATACAGTACACATCACATCACACAGTACACATCACATCACACAGTACACATCACATCACACAGTACACATCACATCATACAGTACACATCACATCACACAGTACACATCACATCATACAGTACACCACATCATACAGTACACATCACATCACACAGTACACATCACATCATACAGTACACATCACATCACACAGTACACATCACATCATACAGTACACATCACATCACACAGTACACATCACATCATACAGACAGTACACATCACATCATACAGTACACATCACATCACACAGTACACATCACATCATACAGACAGTACACATCACATCATACAGTACACATCACATCACACAGTACACATCACATCATACAGTACACATCACATCACACAGTACACATCACATCATACAGACAGTACACATCACATCATACAGTACACATCACATCATACAGTACACATCACATCACACAGTACACATCACATCACACAGTACACATCACATCATACAGTACACATCACATCACACAGTACACATCACATCATACAGACAGTACACATCATACAGACAGTACACATCATACAGACAGTACACGTCACATCATACAGTACACATCACATCACACAGTACACATCATACAGTACACATCACATCACACAGTACACATCATACAGTACACATCACATCACACAGTACACATCACACAGTACACATCATACAGACAGTACACATCATACAGACAGTACACATCACATCATACAGACAGTACACATCATACAGACAGTACACATCATACAGACAGTACACATCACATCATACAGTACACATCACATCACACAGTACACATCATACAGTACACATCACATCACACAGTACACATCACATCACACAGTACACATCACATCACACAGTACACATCATACAGTACACATCACATCACACAGTACACATCATACAGTACACATCACATCACACAGTACACATCACATCATACAGTACACATCACATCACACAGTACACATCACATCACACAGTACACATCACATCACACAGTACACATCATACAGTACACATCACATCATACAGTACACATCACATCACACAGTACACATCACATCACACAGTACACATCACATCACACAGTACACATCACATCATACAGTACACATCACACAGTACACATCACATTATACAGTACACATCACACAGTACACATCACATCACACAGTACACATCTTACAGACAGTACACATCACATCACACAGTACACATCACATCATACAGTACACATCATACAGACAGTACACATCACATCATACAGTACACATCACATCACCCAGTACACATCACATCATACAGACAGTACACATCATACAGACAGTACACATCATACAGACAGTACACATCACATCACACAGTACACATCACATCACACAGTACACATCATACAGTACACATCACATCACACAGTACACATCATACAGTACACATCACATCACACAGTACACATCATACAGTACACATCACATCACACAGTACACATCACATCATACAGTACACATCACATCACACAGTACACATCACATCACACAGTACACATCACATCATACAGTACACATCATACAGACAGTACACATCACATCATACAGTACACATCACATCACACAGTACACATCACATCATACAGACAGTACACATCATACAGACAGTACACATCATACAGACAGTACACATCACATCATACAGTACACATCACATCACACAGTACACATCACATCATACAGACAGTACACATCATACAGACAGTACACATCACATCATACAGACAGTACACATCATACAGACAGTACACATCATACAGACAGTACACATCACATCACACAGTACACATCACATCACACAGTACACATCATACAGTACACATCACATCACACAGTACACATCATACAGTACACATCACATCACACAGTACACATCACATCATACAGTACACATCACATCACACAGTACACATCACATCACACAGTACACATCACATCATACAGTACACATCATACAGACAGTACACATCATACAGACAGTACACATCACATCATACAGTACACATCACATCACACAGTACACATCACATCATACAGTACACATCACATCATACAGTACACATCACATCACACAGTACACATCACATCATACAGTACACATCACATCACACAGTACACATCACATCATACAGTACACATCACATCATACAGTACACATCACATCACACAGTACACATCACATCACACAGTACACATCACATCACACAGTACACATCACATCACACAGTACACATCATACAGTACAGTACACATCACATCACACAGTACACATCACATCACACAGTACACATCACATCACACAGTACACATCATACATTACACATCACATCACACAGTACACATCACACAGTACACATCACATCATACAGTACACATCACATCATACAGTACACATCACATCACACAGTACACATCACATCATACAGTACACATCACATCACACAGTACACATCACATCACACAGTACACATCACATCACACAGTACACATCACATCACACAGTACACATCACATCATACAGACAGTACACATCACATCATACAGTACACATCACATCACACAGTACACATCACATCATACAGTACACATCACATCACACAGTACACATCACATCATACAGACAGTACACATCACATCATACAGTACACATCACATCATACAGTACACATCACATCACACAGTACACATCACATCATACAGTACACATCACATCACACAGTACACATCACATCATACAGACAGTACACATCATACAGACAGTACACATCACATCATACAGTACACATCACATCATACAGTACACATCACATCACACAGTACACATCACATCACACAGTACACATCACATCACACAGTACACATCACATCACACAGTACACATCACATCATACAGTACACATCACATCATACAGTACACATCACATCACACAGTACACATCACATCACACAGTACACATCACATCACACAGTACACATCACATCACACAGTACACATCATACAGTACAGTACACATCACATCACACAGTACACATCACATCACACAGTACACATCACATCACACAGTACACATCATACAGTACACATCACATCACACAGTACACATCACACAGTACACATCACATCATACAGTACACATCACATCATACAGTACACATCACATCACACAGTACACATCACATCACACAGTACACATCACATCACACAGTACACATCACATCATACAGACAGTACACATCACATCATACAGTACACATCACATCACACAGTACACATCACATCATACAGTACACATCACATCACACAGTACACATCACATCATACAGACAGTACACATCACATCATACAGTACACATCACATCATACAGTACACATCACATCACACAGTACACATCACATCATACAGTACACATCACACAGTACACATCACATCATACAGACAGTACACATCATACAGACAGTACACATCACATCATACAGTACACATCACATCATACAGTACACATCACATCACACAGTACACATCACATCACACAGTACACATCACATCATACAGTACACATCACATCACACAGTACACATCACATCATACAGACAGTACACATCATACAGACAGTACACATCATACAGACAGTACACATCACATCATACAGTACACATCACATCACACAGTACACATCATACAGTACACATCACATCACACAGTACACATCACATCACACAGTACACATCACATCACACAGTACACATCACATCACACAGTACACATCACATCACACAGTACACATCACATCATACAGTACACATCACATCACACAGTACACATCACATCATACAGTACACCACATCATACAGTACACATCACATCACACAGTACACATCACATCATACAGTACACATCACATCACACAGTACACATCACATCATACAGTACACATCACATCACACAGTACACATCACATCATACAGACAGTACACATCACATCATACAGTACACATCACATCACACAGTACACATCACATCATACAGACAGTACACATCACATCATACAGTACACATCACATCACACAGTACACATCACATCATACAGTACACATCACATCACACAGTACACATCACATCATACAGACAGTACACATCACATCATACAGTACACATCACATCATACAGTACACATCACATCACACAGTACACATCACATCACACAGTACACATCACATCATACAGTACACATCACATCACACAGTACACATCACATCATACAGACAGTACACATCATACAGACAGTACACATCATACAGACAGTACACGTCACATCATACAGTACACATCACATCACACAGTACACATCATACAGTACACATCACATCACACAGTACACATCATACAGTACACATCACATCACACAGTACACATCACACAGTACACATCATACAGACAGTACACATCATACAGACAGTACACATCACATCATACAGACAGTACACATCATACAGACAGTACACATCATACAGACAGTACACATCACATCATACAGTACACATCACATCACACAGTACACATCATACAGTACACATCACATCACACAGTACACATCACATCACACAGTACACATCACATCACACAGTACACATCATACAGTACACATCACATCACACAGTACACATCATACAGTACACATCACATCACACAGTACACATCACATCATACAGTACACATCACATCACACAGTACACATCACATCACACAGTACACATCACATCATACAGTACACATCATACAGACAGTACACATCACATCATACAGTACACATCACATCACACAGTACACATCACATCATACAGACAGTACACATCATACAGACAGTACACATCATACAGACAGTACACATCACATCATACAGTACACATCACATCACACAGTACACATCACATCATACAGACAGTACACATCATACAGACAGTACACATCACATCATACAGACAGTACACATCATACAGACAGTACACATCATACAGACAGTACACATCATACAGACAGTACACATCACATCACACAGTACACATCACATCACACAGTACACATCATACAGTACACATCACATCACACAGTACACATCACATCACACAGTACACATCACATCACACAGTACACATCATACAGTACACATCACATCACACAGTACACATCATACAGTACACATCACATCACACAGTACACATCATACAGTACACATCACATCACACAGTACACATCACATCACACAGTACACATCACATCACACAGTACACATCATACAGTACACATCACATCATACAGTACACATCACATCACACAGTACACATCACATCACACAGTACACATCACATCACACAGTACACATCACATCACACAGTACACATCACATCATACAGTACACATCACACAGTACACATCACATTATACAGTACACATCACACAGTACACATCACATCACACAGTACACATCTTACAGACAGTACACATCACATCACACAGTACACATCACATCATACAGTACACATCATACAGACAGTACACATCACATCATACAGTACACATCACATCACACAGTACACATCACATCATACAGACAGTACACATCATACAGACAGTACACATCATACAGACAGTACACATCACATCACACAGTACACATCACATCACACAGTACACATCATACAGTACACATCACATCACACAGTACACATCATACAGTACACATCACATCACACAGTACACATCATACAGTACACATCACATCACACAGTACACATCACATCATACAGTACACATCACATCACACAGTACACATCACATCACACAGTACACATCACATCATACAGTACACATCATACAGACAGTACACATCACATCATACAGTACACATCACATCACACAGTACACATCACATCATACAGACAGTACACATCATACAGACAGTACACATCATACAGACAGTACACATCACATCATACAGTACACATCACATCACACAGTACACATCACATCATACAGACAGTACACATCATACAGACAGTACACATCACATCATTCAGACAGTACACATCATACAGACAGTACACATCATACAGACAGTACACATCATACAGACAGTACACATCACATCACACAGTACACATCACATCACACAGTACACATCATACAGTACACATCACATCACACAGTACACATCATACAGTACACATCACATCACACAGTACACATCACATCATACAGTACACATCACATCACACAGTACACATCACATCACACAGTACACATCACATCATACAGTACACATCATACAGACAGTACACATCATACAGACAGTACACATCACATCATACAGTACACATCACATCACACAGTACACATCACATCATACAGTACACATCACATCATACAGTACACATCACATCACACAGTACACATCACATCATACAGTACACATCACATCACACAGTACACATCACATCATACAGTACACATCACATCATACAGTACACATCACATCACACAGTACACATCACATCACACAGTACACATCACATCACACAGTACACATCACATCACACAGTACACATCATACAGTACAGTACACATCACATCACACAGTACACATCACATCACACAGTACACATCACATCACACAGTACACATCATACATTACACATCACATCACACAGTACACATCACACAGTACACATCACATCATACAGTACACATCACATCATACAGTACACATCACATCACACAGTACACATCACATCATACAGTACACATCACATCACACAGTACACATCACATCACACAGTACACATCACATCACACAGTACACATCACATCACACAGTACACATCACATCATACAGACAGTACACATCACATCATACAGTACACATCACATCACACAGTACACATCACATCATACAGTACACATCACATCACACAGTACACATCACATCATACAGACAGTACACATCACATCATACAGTACACATCACATCATACAGTACACATCACATCACACAGTACACATCACATCATACAGTACACATCACATCACACAGTACACATCACATCATACAGACAGTACACATCATACAGACAGTACACATCACATCATACAGTACACATCACATCATACAGTACACATCAC
The DNA here is from genome assembly GCA_029206835.1 of Rana muscosa. NCBI lineage: Eukaryota > Metazoa > Chordata > Amphibia > Anura > Ranidae > Rana > Rana muscosa. The sequence goes on from CM055128.1 coordinate 83,799,425, forward strand.
ATCACACAGTACACATCACATCACACAGTACACATCACATCACACAGTACACATCACATCACACAGTACACATCACATCATACAGTACACATCACATCATACAGTACACATCACATCACACAGTACACATCACATCACACAGTACACATCACATCACACAGTACACATCACATCACACAGTACACATCATACAGTACAGTACACATCACATCACACAGTACACATCACATCACACAGTACACATCACATCACACAGTACACATCATACAGTACACATCACATCACACAGTACACATCACACAGTACACATCACATCATACAGTACACATCACATCATACAGTACACATCACATCACACAGTACACATCACATCACACAGTACACATCACATCACACAGTACACATCACATCATACAGACAGTACACATCACATCATACAGTACACATCACATCACACAGTACACATCACATCATACAGTACACATCACATCACACAGTACACATCACATCATACAGACAGTACACATCACATCATACAGTACACATCACATCATACAGTACACATCACATCACACAGTACACATCACATCATACAGTACACATCACATCACACAGTACACATCACATCATACAGACAGTACACATCATACAGACAGTACACATCACATCATACAGTACACATCACATCATACAGTACACATCACATCACACAGTACACATCACATCACACAGTACACATCACATCATACAGTACACATCACATCACACAGTACACATCACATCATACAGACAGTACACATCATACAGACAGTACACATCATACAGACAGTACACATCACATCATACAGTACACATCACATCACACAGTACACATCATACAGTACACATCACATCACACAGTACACATCACATCACACAGTACACATCACATCACACAGTACACATCACATCACACAGTACACATCACATCATACAGTACACATCACATCACACAGTACACATCACATCATACAGTACACCACATCATACAGTACACATCACATCACACAGTACACATCACATCATACAGTACACATCACATCACACAGTACACATCACATCATACAGTACACATCACATCACACAGTACACATCACATCATACAGACAGTACACATCACATCATACAGTACACATCACATCACACAGTACACATCACATCATACAGACAGTACACATCACATCATACAGTACACATCACATCACACAGTACACATCACATCATACAGTACACATCACATCACACAGTACACATCACATCATACAGACAGTACACATCACATCATACAGTACACATCACATCATACAGTACACATCACATCACACAGTACACATCACATCACACAGTACACATCACATCATACAGTACACATCACATCACACAGTACACATCACATCATACAGACAGTACACATCATACAGACAGTACACATCATACAGACAGTACACGTCACATCATACAGTACACATCACATCACACAGTACACATCATACAGTACACATCACATCACACAGTACACATCATACAGTACACATCACATCACACAGTACACATCACACAGTACACATCATACAGACAGTACACATCATACAGACAGTACACATCACATCATACAGACAGTACACATCATACAGACAGTACACATCATACAGACAGTACACATCACATCATACAGTACACATCACATCACACAGTACACATCATACAGTACACATCACATCACACAGTACACATCACATCACACAGTACACATCACATCACACAGTACACATCATACAGTACACATCACATCACACAGTACACATCATACAGTACACATCACATCACACAGTACACATCACATCATACAGTACACATCACATCACACAGTACACATCACATCACACAGTACACATCACATCATACAGTACACATCATACAGACAGTACACATCACATCATACAGTACACATCACATCACACAGTACACATCACATCATACAGACAGTACACATCATACAGACAGTACACATCATACAGACAGTACACATCACATCATACAGTACACATCACATCACACAGTACACATCACATCATACAGACAGTACACATCATACAGACAGTACACATCACATCATACAGACAGTACACATCATACAGACAGTACACATCATACAGACAGTACACATCATACAGACAGTACACATCACATCACACAGTACACATCACATCACACAGTACACATCATACAGTACACATCACATCACACAGTACACATCATACAGTACACATCACATCACACAGTACACATCACATCATACAGTACACATCACATCACACAGTACACATCACATCACACAGTACACATCACATCATACAGTACACATCATACAGACAGTACACATCATACAGACAGTACACATCACATCATACAGTACACATCACATCACACAGTACACATCACATCATACAGACAGTACACATCACATCACACAGTACACATCACATCATACAGTACACATCATACAGACAGTACACATCACATCACACAGTACACATCACATCATACAGACAGTACACATCATACAGACAGTACACATCACATCACACAGTACACATCACATCACACAGTACACATCATACAGTACACATCACATCACACATCACATCACACAGTACACATCATACAGTACACATCACATACACAGTACACATCACAACAGTACACATCACATCACACAGTACACACATCACAGTACATCATCACACAGTACACATCATACAGACAGTACACATCACATACAGTACACATCACATCACACAGTACACATCACATCATACAGACAGTACACATCATACAGACAGTACACATCATACAGACAGTACACATCACATCACACAGATCACATCACACAGTACACATCATACAGTACACATCACATCACACAGTACACATCATACAGTACACATCACATCACACAGTACACATCATACAGTACACACATCACATCATACAGTACACATCACATCACACAGTACACATCACATCACACAGTACACATCACATCATACAGTACACATCATACAGACAGTACACATCACATCATACAGTACACATCACATCACACAGTACACATCACATCATACAGACAGTACACATCATACAGACAGTACACATCATACAGACAGTACACATCACATCATACAGTACACATCACATCACACAGTACACATCACATCATACAGACAGTACACATCATACAGACAGTACACATCACATCATACAGACAGTACACATCATACAGACAGTACACATCATACAGACAGTACACATCACATCACACAGTACACATCATACAGTACACATCACATCACACAGTACACATCATACAGATCACATCACACAGTACACATCACATCATACAGTACACATCACATCACACAGTACACATCACATCATACAGTACACATCACATCATACAGTACACATCACATCACACAGTACACATCACATCACACAGTACACATCACATCACACAGTACACATCACATCATACAGTACACATCACATCATACAGTACACATCACATCACACAGTACACATCACATCACACAGTACACATCACATCACACAGTACACATCACATCACACAGTACACATCATACAGTACAGTACACATCACATCACACAGTACACATCACATCACACAGTACACATCACATCACACAGTACACATCATACAGTACACATCACATCACACAGTACACATCACATCATACAGTACACATCACATCACACAGTACACATCACATCATACAGTACACATCACATCACACAGTACACATCACATCACACAGTACACATCACATCACACAGTACACATCACATCATACAGTACACATCACATCACACAGTACACATCACATCATACAGTACACCACATCATACAGTACACATCACATCACACAGTACACATCACATCATACAGTACACATCACATCACACAGTACACATCACATCATACAGTACACATCACATCACACAGTACACATCACATCATACAGACAGTACACATCACATCATACAGTACACATCACATCACACAGTACACATCACATCATACAGACAGTACACATCACATCATACAGTACACATCACATCACACAGTACACATCACATCATACAGTACACATCACATCACACAGTACACATCACATCATACAGACAGTACACATCACATCATACAGTACACATCACATCATACAGTACACATCACATCACACAGTACACATCACATCACACAGTACACATCACATCATACAGTACACATCACATCACACAGTACACATCACATCATACAGACAGTACACATCATACAGACAGTACACATCATACAGACAGTACACGTCACATCATACAGTACACATCACATCACACAGTACACATCATACAGTACACATCACATCACACAGTACACATCATACAGTACACATCACATCACACAGTACACATCACACAGTACACATCATACAGACAGTACACATCATACAGACAGTACACATCACATCATACAGACAGTACACATCATACAGACAGTACACATCATACAGACAGTACACATCACATCATACAGTACACATCACATCACACAGTACACATCATACAGTACACATCACATCACACAGTACACATCACATCACACAGTACACATCACATCACACAGTACACATCATACAGTACACATCACATCACACAGTACACATCATACAGTACACATCACATCACACAGTACACATCATACAGTACACATCACATCACACAGTACACATCACATCACACAGTACACATCACATCACACAGTACACATCATACAGTACACATCACATCATACAGTACACATCACATCACACAGTACACATCACATCACACAGTACACATCACATCACACAGTACACATCACATCACACAGTACACATCACATCATACAGTACACATCACACAGTACACATCACATTATACAGTACACATCACACAGTACACATCACATCACACAGTACACATCTTACAGACAGTACACATCACATCACACAGTACACATCACATCATACAGTACACATCATACAGACAGTACACATCACATCATACAGTACACATCACATCACACAGTACACATCACATCATACAGACAGTACACATCATACAGACAGTACACATCATACAGACAGTACACATCACATCACACAGTACACATCACATCACACAGTACACATCATACAGTACACATCACATCACACAGTACACATCATACAGTACACATCACATCACACAGTACACATCATACAGTACACATCACATCACACAGTACACATCACATCATACAGTACACATCACATCACACAGTACACATCACATCACACAGTACACATCACATCATACAGTACACATCATACAGACAGTACACATCACATCATACAGTACACATCACATCACACAGTACACATCACATCATACAGACAGTACACATCATACAGACAGTACACATCATACAGACAGTACACATCACATCATACAGTACACATCACATCACACAGTACACATCACATCATACAGACAGTACACATCATACAGACAGTACACATCACATCATACAGACAGTACACATCATACAGACAGTACACATCATACAGACAGTACACATCATACAGACAGTACACATCACATCACACAGTACACATCACATCACACAGTACACATCATACAGTACACATCACATCACACAGTACACATCATACAGTACACATCACATCACACAGTACACATCACATCATACAGTACACATCACATCACACAGTACACATCACATCACACAGTACACATCACATCATACAGTACACATCATACAGACAGTACACATCATACAGACAGTACACATCACATCATACAGTACACATCACATCACACAGTACACATCACATCATACAGTACACATCACATCATACAGTACACATCACATCACACAGTACACATCACATCATACAGTACACATCACATCACACAGTACACATCACATCATACAGTACACATCACATCATACAGTACACATCACATCACACAGTACACATCACATCACACAGTACACATCACATCACACAGTACACATCACATCACACAGTACACATCATACAGTACAGTACACATCACATCACACAGTACACATCACATCACACAGTACACATCACATCACACAGTACACATCATACATTACACATCACATCACACAGTACACATCACACAGTACACATCACATCATACAGTACACATCACATCACACAGTACACATCACATCATACAGTACACATCACATCACACAGTACACATCACATCACACAGTACACATCACATCACACAGTACACATCACATCACACAGTACACATCACATCATACAGACAGTACACATCACATCATACAGTACACATCACATCACACAGTACACATCACATCATACAGTACACATCACATCACACAGTACACATCACATCATACAGACAGTACACATCACATCATACAGTACACATCACATCATACAGTACACATCACATCACACAGTACACATCACATCATACAGTACACATCACATCATACAGACAGTACACATCATACAGACAGTACACATCACATCATACAGTACACATCACATCATACAGTACACATCACATCACACAGTACACATCACATCACACAGTACACATCACATCACACAGTACACATCACATCACACAGTACACATCACATCATACAGTACACATCACATCATACAGTACACATCACATCACACAGTACACATCACATCACACAGTACACATCACATCACACAGTACACATCACATCACACAGTACACATCATACAGTACAGTACACATCACATCACACAGTACACATCACATCACACAGTACACATCACATCACACAGTACACATCATACAGTACACATCACATCACACAGTACACATCACACAGTACACATCACATCATACAGTACACATCACATCATACAGTACACATCACATCACACAGTACACATCACATCACACAGTACACATCACATCACACAGTACACATCACATCATACAGACAGTACACATCACATCATACAGTACACATCACATCACACAGTACACATCACATCATACAGTACACATCACATCACACAGTACACATCACATCATACAGACAGTACACATCACATCATACAGTACACATCACATCATACAGTACACATCACATCACACAGTACACATCACATCATACAGTACACATCACATCACACAGTACACATCACATCATACAGACAGTACACATCATACAGACAGTACACATCACATCATACAGTACACATCACATCATACAGTACACATCACATCACACAGTACACATCACATCACACAGTACACATCACATCATACAGTACACATCACATCACACAGTACACATCACATCATACAGACAGTATACATCATACAGACAGTACACATCATACAGACAGTACACATCACATCATACAGTACACATCACATCACACAGTACACATCATACAGTACACATCACATCACACAGTACACATCACACAGTACACATCACATCACACAGTACACATCATACAGTACACATCACATCACACAGTACACATCACACAGTACACATCATACAGACAGTACACATCATACAGACAGTACACATCACATCATACAGACAGTACACATCATACAGACAGTACACATCATACAGACAGTACACATCACATCATACAGTACACATCACATCACACAGTACACATCATACAGTACTCATAACACAACACATTACACATCACATCACACAGTACACATCACATCACACAGTACACATCATACAGTACACATCACATCACACAGTACACATCATACAGTACACATCACATCACACAGTACACATCACATCACACAGTACACATCACATCACACAGTACACATCATACAGTACACATCACATCACACAGTACACATCACATCACACAGTACACATCACATCATACAGTACACATCACACAGTACACATCACATTATACAGTACACATCACACAGTACACATCACATCACACAGTACACATCATACAGACAGTACACATCACATCACACAGTACACATCACATCATACAGTACACATCATACAGACAGTACACATCACATCATACAGTACACATCACATCACACAGTACACATCACATCATACAGACAGTACACATCATACAGACAGTACACATCATACAGACAGTACACATCATACAGACAGTACACATCACATCACACAGTACACATCACATCACACAGTACACATCATACAGTACACATCACATCACACAGTACACATCATACAGTACACATCACATCACACAGTACACATCATACAGTACACATCACATCACACAGTACACATCACATCATACAGTACACATCACATCACACAGTACACATCACATCACACAGTACACATCACATCACACAGTACACATCATACAGACAGTACACATCACATCATACAGTACACATCACATCACACAGTACACATCACATCATACAGACAGTACACATCATACAGACAGTACACATCATACAGACAGTACACATCACATCACACAGTACACATCACATCACACAGTACACATCATACAGTACACATCACATCACACAGTACACATCATACAGTACACATCACATCACACAGTACACATCATACAGTACACATCACATCACACAGTACACATCACATCATACAGTACACATCACATCACACAGTACACATCACATCACACAGTACACATCACATCATACAGTACACATCATACAGACAGTACACATCACATCATACAGTACACATCACATCACACAGTACACATCACATCATACAGACAGTACACATCATACAGACAGTACACATCATACAGACAGTACACATCACATCATACAGTACACATCACATCACACAGTACACATCACATCATACAGACAGTACACATCATACAGACAGTACACATCACATCATACAGACAGTACACATCATACAGACAGTACACATCATACAGACAGTACACATCACATCACACAGTACACATCACATCACACAGTACACATCATACAGTACACATCACATCACACAGTACACATCATACAGTACACATCACATCACACAGTACACATCACATCATACAGTACACATCACATCACACAGTACACATCACATCACACAGTACACATCACATCATACAGTACACATCACATCATACAGTACACATCACATCACACAGTACACATCACATCATACAGACAGTACACATCATACAGACAGTACACATCACATCATACAGTACACATCACATCATACAGTACACATCACATCACACAGTACACATCACATCACACAGTACACATCACATCACACAGTACACATCACATCATACAGTACACATCACATCATACAGTACACATCACATCACACAGTACACATCACATCACACAGTACACATCACATCACACAGTACACATCATACAGTACAGTACACATCACATCACACAGTACACATCACATCACACAGTACACATCACATCACACAGTACACATCATACAGTACACATCACATCACACAGTACACATCACACAGTACACATCACATCATACAGTACACATCACATCATACAGTACACATCACATCACACAGTACACATCACATCACACAGTACACATCACATCACACAGTACACATCACATCACACAGTACACATCACATCATACAGTACACATCACATCACACAGTACACATCACATCACACAGTACACATCACATCATACAGACAGTACACATCACATCATACAGTACACATCACATCACACAGTACACATCACATCATACAGTACACATCACATCACACAGTACACATCACATCATACAGACAGTACACATCACATCATACAGTACACATCACATCATACAGTACACATCACATCACACAGTACACATCACATCATACAGTACACATCACATCACACAGTACACATCACATCATACAGACAGTACACATCATACAGACAGTACACATCACATCATACAGTACACATCACATCATACAGTACACATCACATCACACAGTACACATCATATCACACAGTACACATCACATCATACAGTACACATCACATCACACAGTACACATCACATCATACAGACAGTACACATCATACAGACAGTACACATCATACAGACAGTACACATCACATCATACAGTACACATCACATCACACAGTACACATCATACAGTACACATCACATCACACAGTACACATCACATCACACAGTACACATCACATCACACAGTACACATCATACAGTACACATCACATCACACAGTACACATCACACAGTACACATCATACAGACAGTACACATCATACAGACAGTACACATCACATCATACAGACAGTACACATCATACAGACAGTACACATCATACAGACAGTACACATCACATCATACAGTACACATCACATCACACAGTACACATCATACAGTACACATCACATCACACAGTACACATCACATCACACAGTACACATCACATCACACAGTACACATCATACAGTACACATCACATCACACAGTACACATCATACAGTACACATCACATCACACAGTACACATCATACAGTACACATCACATCACACAGTACACATCACATCACACAGTACACATCACATCACACAGTACACATCATACAGTACACATCACATCACACAGTACACATCACATAACACAGTACACATCACATCACACAGTACACATCACATCACACAGTACACATCACATCATACAGTACACATCACACAGTACACATCACATTATACAGTACACATCACACAGTACACATCACATCACACAGTACACATCATACAGACAGTACACATCACATCACACAGTACACATCACATCATACAGTACACATCATACAGACAGTACACATCACATCATACAGTACACATCACATCACACAGTACACATCACATCATACAGACAGTACACATCATACAGACAGTACACATCATACAGACAGTACACATCACATCACACAGTACACATCACATCACACAGTACACATCATACAGTACACATCACATCACACAGTACACATCATACAGTACACATCACATCACACAGTACACATCATACAGTACACATCACATCACACAGTACACATCACATCATACAGTACACATCACATCACACAGTACACATCACATCACACAGTACACATCACATCACACAGTACACATCATACAGACAGTACACATCACATCATACAGTACACATCACATCACACAGTACACATCACATCATACAGACAGTACACATCATACAGACAGTACACATCATACAGACAGTACACATCACATCACACAGTACACATCACATCACACAGTACACATCATACAGTACACATCACATCACACAGTACACATCATACAGTACACATCACATCACACAGTACACATCATACAGTACACATCACATCACACAGTACACATCACATCATACAGTACACATCACATCACACAGTACACATCACATCACACAGTACACATCACATCATACAGTACACATCATACAGACAGTACACATCACATCATACAGTACACATCACATGACACAGTACACATCACATCATACAGACAGTACACATCATACAGACAGTACACATCATACAGACAGTACACATCACATCATACAGAACACATCACATCACACAGTACACATCACATCATACAGACAGTACACATCATACAGACAGTACACATCACATCATACAGACAGTACACATCATACAGACAGTACACATCATACAGACAGTACACATCATACAGACAGTACACATCACATCACACAGTACACATCACATCACACAGTACACATCATACAGTACACATCACATCACACAGTACACATCATACAGTACACATCACATCACACAGTACACATCACATCATACAGTACACATCACATCACACAGTACACATCACATCACACAGTACACATCACATCATACAGTACACATCATACAGACAGTACACATCATACAGACAGTACACATCACATCATACAGTACACATCACATCACACAGTACACATCACATCATACAGTACACATCACATCATACAGTACACATCACATCACACAGTACACATCACATCACACAGTACACATCACATCACACAGTACACATCATACAGTACAGTACACATCACATCACACAGTACACATCACATCACACAGTACACATCACATCACACAGTACACATCATACAGTACACATCACATCACACAGTACACATCACACAGTACACATCACATCATACAGTACACATCACATCACACAGTACACATCACATCACACAGTACACATCACATCACACAGTACACATCACATCACACAGTACACATCACATCATACAGTACACATCACATCACACAGAACACATCACATCACACAGTACACATCACATCACACAGTACACATCACATCACACAGTACACATCACATCATACAGTACACATCACATCATACAGTACACATCACATCACACAGTACACATCACATCATACAGTACACATCACATCACACAGTACACATCACATCATACAGACAGTACACATCACATCATACAGTACACATCACATCATACAGTACACATCACATCACACAGTACACATCACATCATACAGTACACATCACATCACACAGTACACATCACATCATACAGACAGTACACATCATACAGACAGTACACATCACATCATACAGTACACATCACATCATACAGTACACATCACATCACACAGTACACATCACATCACACAGTACACATCACATCATACAGTACACATCACATCACACAGTACACATCACATCATACAGACAGTACACATCATACAGACAGTACACATCATACAGACAGTACACATCACATCATACAGTACACATCACATCACACAGTACACATCATACAGTACACATCACATCACACAGTACACATCACATCACACAGTACACATCACATCACACAGTACACATCATACAGACAGTACACATCATACAGACAGTACACATCACATCATACAGACAGTACACATCATACAGACAGTACACATCACATCATACAGTACACATCACATCACACAGTGCACATCATACAGTACACATCACATCACACAGTACACATCACATCACACAGTACACATCACATCACACAGTACACATCACATCATACAGTACACATCACATCATACAGTACACATCACATCACACAGTACACATCACATCACACAGTACACATCACATCACACATCACATCACACAGTACACATCACATCATACAGTACACATCACATCACACAGTACACATCACATCATACAGTACACATCACATCATACAGTACACATCACATCACACAGTACACATCACATCACACAGTACACATCATACAGTACACATCACATCACACAGTACACATCACATCACACAGTACACATCACATCACACAGTACACATCACATCACACAGTACACATCACATCATACAGTACACATCACACAGTACACATCACATTATACAGTACACATCACACAGTACACATCACATCACACAGTACACATCATACAGACAGTACACATCACATCACACAGTACACATCACATCATACAGTACACATCATACAGACAGTACACATCACATCATACAGTACACATCACATCACACAGTACACATCACATCATACAGACAGTACACATCATACAGACAGTACACATCATACAGACAGTACACATCATACAGACAGTACACATCACATCACACAGTACACATCACATCACACAGTACACATCATACAGTACACATCACATCACACAGTACACATCATACAGTACACATCACATCACACAGTACACATCATACAGTACACATCACATCACACAGTACACATCACATCATACAGTACACATCACATCACACAGTACACATCACATCACACAGTACACATCACATCACACAGTACACATCATACAGACAGTACACATCACATCATACAGTACACATCACATCACACAGTACACATCACATCATACAGACAGTACACATCATACAGACAGTACACATCATACAGACAGTACACATCACATCACACAGTACACATCACATCACACAGTACACATCATACAGTACACATCACATCACACAGTACACATCATACAGTACACATCACATCACACAGTACACATCATACAGTACACATCACATCACACAGTACACATCACATCATACAGTACACATCACATCACACAGTACACATCACATCACACAGTACACATCACATCATACAGTACACATCATACAGACAGTACACATCACATCATACAGTACACATCACATGACACAGTACACATCACATCATACAGACAGTACACATCATACAGACAGTACACATCATACAGACAGTACACATCACATCATACAGAACACATCACATCACACAGTACACATCACATCATACAGACAGTACACATCATACAGACAGTACACATCACATCATACAGACAGTACACATCATACAGACAGTACACATCATACAGACAGTACACATCACATCACACAGTACACATCACATCACACAGTACACATCATACAGTACACATCACATCACACAGTACACATCATACAGTACACATCACATCACACAGTACACATCACATCATACAGTACACATCACATCACACAGTACACATCACATCACACAGTACACATCACATCATACAGTACACATCATACAGACAGTACACATCATACAGACAGTACACATCACATCATACAGTACACATCACATCACACAGTACACATCACATCATACAGTACACATCACATCATACAGTACACATCACATCACACAGTACACATCACATCACACAGTACACATCACATCACACAGTACACATCATACAGTACAGTACACATCACATCACACAGTACACATCACATCACACAGTACACATCACATCACACAGTACACATCATACAGTACACATCACATCACACAGTACACATCACACAGTACACATCACATCATACAGTACACATCACATCATACAGTACACATCACATCACACAGTACACATCACATCACACAGTACACATCACATCACACAGTACACATCACATCACACAGTACACATCACATCATACAGTACACATCACATCATACAGTACACATCACATCACACAGAACACATCACATCACACAGTACACATCACATCACACAGTACACATCACATCACACAGTACACATCACATCATACAGTACACATCACATCATACAGTACACATCACATCACACAGTACACATCACATCATACAGTACACATCACATCACACAGTACACATCACATCATACAGACAGTACACATCACATCATACAGTACACATCACATCATACAGTACACATCACATCACACAGTACACATCACATCATACAGTACACATCACATCACACAGTACACATCACATCATACAGACAGTACACATCATACAGACAGTACACATCACATCATACAGTACACATCACATCATACAGTACACATCACATCACACAGTACACATCACATCACACAGTACACATCACATCATACAGTACACATCACATCACACAGTACACATCACATCATACAGACAGTACACATCATACAGACAGTACACATCATACAGACAGTACACATCACATCATACAGTACACATCACATCACACAGTACACATCATACAGTACACATCACATCACACAGTACACATCACATCACACAGTACACATCACATCACACAGTACACATCATACAGTACACATCACATCACACAGTACACATCACACAGTACACATCATACAGACAGTACACATCATACAGACAGTACACATCACATCATACAGACAGTACACATCATACAGACAGTACACATCACATCATACAGTACACATCACATCACACAGTGCACATCATACAGTACACATCACATCACACAGTACACATCACATCACACAGTACACATCACATCACACAGTACACATCACATCATACAGTACACATCACATCATACAGTACACATCACATCACACAGTACACATCACATCACACAGTACACATCACATCACACATCACATCACACAGTACACATCACATCATACAGTACACATCACATCACACAGTACACATCACATCATACAGTACACATCACATCATACAGTACACATCACATCACACAGTACACATCACATCATACAGTACACATCATACAGGACACATCACATCATACAGTACACATCACATCATACAGTACACATCACATCACACAGTACACATCATACAGTACACATCACATCATACAGTACACATCACATCATACAGTACACATCACATCACACAGTACACATCACATAACACAGTACACATCACATCATACAGTACACATCACATCATACAGTACACATCACATCATACAGTACACATCACATCACACAGTACACATCACATCATACAGTACACATCATACAGGACACATCACATCATACAGTACACATCACATCATACAGTACACATCACACAGTACACATCATACAGTACACATCACATCATACAGTACACATCACATCATACAGTACACATCATACAGTACACATCACATCATACAGTACACATCATACAGTACACATCACATCATACAGTACACATCATACAGTACACATCACATCATACAGTACACATCACATCATACAGTACACATCACATCATACAGTACACATCATACAGGACACATCACATCATACAGTACACATCACATCATACAGTACACATCACATCACACAGTACACATCACATCATACAGTACACATCACATCATACAGTACACATCACATCATACAGTACACATCATACAGGACACATCACATCATACAGTACACATCACATCATACAGTACACATCACATCATACAGTACACATCATACAGTACACATCATACAGGACACATCACATCATACAGTACACATCACATCATACAGTACACATCACATCACACAGTACACATCACATCATACAGTACACATCACATCATACAGTACACATCACATCATACAGTACACATCACATCATACAGTATACATCATACAGGACACATCACATCATACAGTACACATCACATCATACAGTACACATCACATCATACAGTACACATCATACAGTACACATCATACAGGACACATCACATCATACAGTACACATCACATCATACAGTACACATCACATCACACAGTACACATCACATCATACAGTACACATCACATCATACAGTACACATCACATCACACAGTACACATCACATCACACAGTACACATCACATCATACAGACAGTACACATCATACAGACAGTACACATCATACAGACAGTACACATCACATCATACAGTACACATCACATCACACAGTACACATCATACAGTACACATCACATCACACAGTACACATCACATCACACAGTACACATCATACAGTACACATCACATCACACAGTACACATCACACAGTACACATCATACAGACAGTACACATCATACAGACAGTACACATCACATCATACAGACAGTACACATCATACAGACAGTACACATCATACAGACAGTACACATCACATCATACAGTACACATCACATCACACAGTACACATCATACAGTACACATCACATCACACAGTACACATCACATCACACAGTACACATCACATCACACAGTACACATCATACAGTACACATCACATCACACAGTACACATCATACAGTACACATCACATCACACAGTACACATCATACAGTACACATCACATCACACAGTACACATCACATCACACAGTACACATCACATCACACAGTACACATCACATCACACAGTACACATCACATCATACAGTACACATCACACAGTACACATCACATTATACAGTACACATCACACAGTACACATCACATCACACAGTACACATCATACAGACAGTACACATCACATCACACAGTACACATCACATCATACAGTACACATCATACAGACAGTACACATCACATCATACAGTACACATCACATCATACAGTACACATCACATCATACAGTACACATCACATCATACAGACAGTACACATCACATCACACAGTACACATCACATCATACAGTACACATCATACAGACAGTACACATCACATCACACAGTACACATCACATCATACAGACAGTACACATCATACAGACAGTACACATCATACAGACAGTACACATCATACAGACAGTACACATCACATCACACAGTACACATCACATCACACAGTACACATCATACAGTACACATCACATCACACAGTACACATCATACAGTACACATCACATCACACAGTACACATCATACAGTACACATCACATCACACAGTACACATCACATCACACAGTACACATCACATCACACAGTACACATCACATCACACAGTACACATCATACAGACAGTACACATCACATCATACAGTACACATCACATCACACAGTACACATCACATCATACAGACAGTACACATCATACAGACAGTACACATCATACAGACAGTACACATCACATCACACAGATCACATCACACAGTACACATCATACAGTACACATCACATCACACAGTACACATCATACAGTACACATCACATCACACAGTACACATCATACAGTACACATCACATCACACAGTACACATCACATCATACAGTACACATCACATCACACAGTACACATCACATCACACAGTACACATCACATCATACAGTACACATCATACAGACAGTACACATCACATCATACAGAACACATCACATCACACAGTACACATCACATCATACAGACAGTACACATCATACAGACAGTACACATCATACAGACAGTACACATCACATCATACAGTACACATCACATCACACAGTACACATCACATCATACAGACAGTACACATCATACAGACAGTACACATCATACAGACAGTACACATCACATCACACAGTACAGATCACATCACACAGTACACATCATACAGTACACATCACATCACACAGTACACATCATACAGATCACATCACACAGTACACATCACATCATACAGTACACATCACATCACAGTACACATCACATCACACAGTACACATCACATCATACAGTACACATCATACAGACAGTACACATCATACAGACAGTACACATCACATCACACAGTACACATCACATCATACAGTACACATCACATCATACAGTACACATCACATCACACAGTACACATCACATCACACAGTACACATCACATCACACAGTACACATCACATCATACAGTACACATCACATCATACAGTACACATCACATCACACAGTACACATCACATCACACAGTACACATCACATCACACAGTACACATCATACAGTACAGTACACATCACATCACACAGTACACATCACATCACACAGTACACATCACATCACACAGTACACATCATACAGTACACATCACATCACACAGTACACATCACATCATACAGTACACATCACATCACACAGTACACATCACATCACACAGTACACATCACATCACACAGTACACATCACATCACACAGTACACATCACATCATACAGTACACATCACATCACACAGTACACATCACATCACACAGTACACATCACATCACACAGTACACATCACATCACACAGTACACATCACATCACACAGTACACATCACATCATACAGTACACATCACATCATACAGTACACATCACATCACACAGTACACATCACATCATACAGTACACATCACATCACACAGTACACATCACATCATACAGACAGTACACATCACATCATACAGTACACATCACATCACACAGTACACATCACATCATACAGTACACATCACATCACACAGTACACATCACATCATACAGACAGTACACATCACATCATACAGTACACATCACATCACACAGTACACATCACATCATACAGTACACATCACATCACACAGTACACATCACATCATACAGACAGTACACATCATACAGACAGTACACATCATACAGACAGTACACATCACATCATACAGTACACATCACATCACACAGTACACATCATACAGTACACATCACATCACACAGTACACATCATACAGTACACATCACATCACACAGTACACATCACACAGTACACATCATACAGACAGTACACATCATACAGACAGTACACATCACATCATACAGACAGTACACATCATACAGACAGTACACATCATACAGACAGTACACATCACATCATACAGTACACATCACATCACACAGTACACATCATACAGTACACATCACATCACACAGTACACATCACATCACACAGTACACATCACATCACACAGTACACATCATACAGTACACATCACATCACACAGTACACATCATACAGTACACATCACATCACACAGTACACATCATACAGTACACATCACATCACACAGTACACATCACATCACACAGTACACATCACATCACACAGTACACATCATACAGTACACATCACATCACACAGTACACATCACATCACACAGTACACATCACATCACACAGTACACATCACATCACACAGTACACATCACATCATACAGTACACATCACACAGTACACATCACATTATACAGTACACATCACACAGTACACATCACATCACACAGTACACATCATACAGACAGTACACATCACATCACACAGTACACATCACATCATACAGTACACATCATACAGACAGTACACATCACATCATACAGTACACATCACATCACACAGTACACATCACATCATACAGACAGTACACATCATACAGACAGTACACATCATACAGACAGTACACATCATACAGACAGTACACATCACATCACACAGTACACATCACATCACACAGTACACATCATACAGTACACATCACATCACACAGTACACATCATACAGTACACATCACATCACACAGTACACATCATACAGTACACATCACATCACACAGTACACATCACATCATACAGTACACATCACATCACACAGTACACATCACATCACACAGTACACATCACATCACACAGTACACATCATACAGACAGTACACATCACATCATACAGTACACATCACATCACACAGTACACATCACATCATACAGACAGTACACATCATACAGACAGTACACATCATACAGACAGTACACATCACATCACACAGTACACATCACATCACACAGTACACATCATACAGTACACATCACATCACACAGTACACATCATACAGTACACATCACATCACACAGTACACATCATACAGTACACATCACATCACACAGTACACATCACATCATACAGTACACATCACATCACACAGTACACATCACATCACACAGTACACATCACATCATACAGTACACATCACACAGACAGTACACATCACATCATACAGTACACATCACATCACACAGTACACATCACATCATACAGACAGTACACATCATACAGACAGTACACATCATACAGACAGTACACATCACATCATACAGTACACATCACATCACACAGTACACATCACATCATACAGACAGTACACATCATACAGACAGTACACATCACATCATACAGACAGTACACATCATACAGACAGTACACATCATACAGACAGTACACATCATACAGACAGTACACATCACATCACACAGTACACATCACATCACACAGTACACATCATACAGTACACATCACATCACACAGTACACATCATACAGTACACATCACATCACACAGTACACATCACATCATACAGTACACATCACATCACACAGTACACATCACATCACACAGTATGCATCACATCATACAGTACACATCATACAGACAGTACACATCATACAGACAGTACACATCACATCATACAGTACACATCACATCACACAGTACACATCACATCATACAGTACACATCACATCATACAGTACACATCACATCACACAGTACACATCACATCATACAGTACACATCACATCACACAGTACACATCACATCATACAGTACACATCACATCATACAGTACACATCACATCACACAGTACACATCACATCACACAGTACACATCACATCACACAGTACACATCATACAGTACAGTACACATCACATCACACAGTACACATCACATCACACAGTACACATCATACAGTACACATCACATCACACAGTACACATCACACAGTACACATCACATCATACAGTACACATCACATCATACAGTACACATCACATCACACAGTACACATCACATCATACAGTACACATCACATCACACAGTACACATCACATCACACAGTACACATCACATCACACAGTACACATCACATCATACAGACAGTACACATCACATCATACAGTACACATCACATCACACAGTACACATCACATCATACAGACAGTACACATCACATCATACAGTACACATCACATCATACAGTACACATCACATCACACAGTACACATCACATCATACAGTACACATCACATCACACAGTACACATCACATCATACAGACAGTACACATCATACAGACAGTACACATCACATCATACAGTACACATCACATCATACAGTACACATCACATCACACAGTACACATCACATCACACAGTACACATCACATCACACAGTACACATCACATCATACAGTACACATCACATCACACAGTACACATCACATCACACAGTACACATCACATCACACAGTACACATCATACAGTACAGTACACATCACATCACACAGTACACATCACATCACACAGTACACATCACATCACACAGTACACATCATACAGTACACATCACATCACACAGTACACATCACACAGTACACATCACATCATACAGTACACATCACATCATACAGTACACATCACATCACACAGTACACATCACATCACACAGTACACATCACATCACACAGTACACATCACATCACACAGTACACATCACATCATACAGTACACATCACATCATACAGTACACATCACATCACACAGTACACATCACATCACACAGTACACATCACATCACACAGTACACATCACATCATACAGACAGTACACATCACATCATACAGTACACATCACATCACACAGTACACATCACATCATACAGTACACATCACATCACACAGTACACATCACATCATACAGACAGTACACATCACATCATACAGTACACATCACATCATACAGTACACATCACATCACACAGTACACATCACATCATACAGTACACATCACATCACACAGTACACATCACATCATACAGACAGTACACATCATACAGACAGTACACATCACATCATACAGTACACATCACATCATACAGTACACATCACATAACACAGTACACATCACATCACACAGTACACATCACATCATACAGCACACATCACATCACACAGTACACATCACATCATACAGACAGTACACATCATACAGACAGTACACATCATACAGACAGTACACATCACATCATACAGTACACATCACATCACACAGTACACATCATACAGTACACATCACATCACACAGTACACATCACATCACACAGTACACATCACATCACACAGTACACATCATACAGTACACATCACATCACACAGTACACATCACACAGTACACATCATACAGACAGTACACATCATACAGACAGTACACATCACATCATATAGACAGTACACATCATACAGACAGTACACATCATACAGACAGTACACATCACATCATACAGTACACATCACATCACACAGTACACATCATACAGTACACATCACATCACACAGTACACATCACATCACACAGTACACATCACATCACACAGTACACATCATACAGTACACATCACATCACACAGTACACATCACACAGTACACATCACATCACACAGTACACATCATACAGTACACATCACATCACACAGTACACATCACATCACACAGTACACATCACATCACACAGTACACATCATACAGTACACATCACATCACACAGTACACATCACATCACACAGTACACATCACATCACACAGTACACATCACATCACACAGTACACATCACATCATA
The DNA here is from genome assembly GCA_029206835.1 of Rana muscosa. NCBI lineage: Eukaryota > Metazoa > Chordata > Amphibia > Anura > Ranidae > Rana > Rana muscosa. The sequence continues at coordinate 83,823,788 of CM055128.1, forward strand.
CAGTACACATCACACAGTACACATCACATTATACAGTACACATCACACAGTACACATCACATCACACAGTACACATCATACAGACAGTACACATCACATCACACAGTACACATCACATCATACAGTACACATCATACAGACAGTACACATCACATCATACAGTACACATCACATCACACAGTACACATCACATCATACAGACAGTACACATCATACAGACAGTACACATCATACAGACAGTACACATCATACAGACAGTACACATCACATCACACAGTTCACATCACATCACACAGTACACATCATACAGTACACATCACATCACACAGTACACATCATACAGTACACATCACATCACACAGTACACATCATACAGTACACATCACATCACACAGTACACATCACATCATACAGTACACATCACATCACACAGTACACATCACATCACACAGTACACATCACATCACACAGTACACATCATACAGACAGTACACATCACATCATACAGTACACATCACATCACACAGTACACATCACATCATACAGACAGTACACATCATACAGACAGTACACATCATACAGACAGTACACATCACATCACACAGTACACATCACATCACACAGTACACATCATACAGTACACATCACATCACACAGTACACATCATACAGTACACATCACATCACACAGTACACATCATACAGTACACATCACATCACACAGTACACATCACATCATACAGTACACATCACATCACACAGTACACATCACATCACACAGTACACATCACATCATACAGTACACATCATACAGACAGTACACATCACATCATACAGTACACATCACATCACACAGTACACATCACATCATACAGACAGTACACATCATACAGACAGTACACATCACATCATACAGTACACATCACATCACACAGTACACATCACATCATACAGACAGTACACATCATACAGACAGTACACATCACATCATACAGACAGTACACATCATACAGACAGTACACATCATACAGACAGTACACATCACATCACACAGTACACATCACATCACACAGTACACATCATACAGTACACATCACATCACACAGTACACATCATACAGTACACATCACATCACACAGTACACATCACATCATACAGTACACATCACATCACACAGTACACATCACATCACACAGTACACATCACATCATACAGTACACATCATACAGACAGTACACATCACATCATACAGTACACATCACATCACACAGTACACATCACATCATACAGTACACATCACATCATACAGTACACATCACATCACACAGTACACATCACATCACACAGTACACATCACATCACACAGTACACATCACATCATACAGTACACATCACATCATACAGTACACATCACATCACACAGTACACATCACATCACACAGTACACATCACATCACACAGTACACATCATACAGTACAGTACACATCACATCACACAGTACACATCACATCACACAGTACACATCACATCACACAGTACACATCATACAGTACACATCACATCGCACAGTACACATCACACAGTACACTTCACATCATACAGTACACATCACATCATACAGTACACATCACATCACACAGTACACATCACATCACACAGTACACATCACATCACACAGTACACATCACATCACACAGTACACATCACATCATACAGTACACATCACATCATACAGTACACATCACATCACACAGAACACATCACATCACACAGTACACATCACATCACACAGTACACATCACATCACACAGTACACATCACATCACACAGTACACATCACATCATACAGTACACATCACATCATACAGTACACATCACATCACACAGTACACATCACATCATACAGTACACATCACATCACACAGTACACATCACATCATACAGACAGTACACATCACATCATACAGTACACATCACATCATACAGTACACATCACATCACACAGTACACATCACATCATACAGTACACATCACATCACACAGTACACATCACATCATACAGACAGTACACATCATACAGACAGTACACATCACATCATACAGTACACATCACATCATACAGTACACATCACATCACACAGTACACATCACATCACACAGTACACATCACATCATACAGTACACATCACATCACACAGTACACATCACATCATACAGACAGTACACATCATACAGACAGTACACATCATACAGACAGTACACATCACATCATACAGTACACATCACATCACACAGTACACATCATACAGTACACATCACATCACACAGTACACATCACATCACACAGTACACATCACATCACACAGTACACATCATACAGTACACATCACATCACACAGTACACATCACACAGTACACATCATACAGACAGTACACATCATACAGACAGTACACATCACATCATACAGACAGTACACATCATACAGACAGTACACATCATACAGACAGTACACATCACATCATACAGTACACATCACATCACACAGTACACATCATACAGTACACATCACATCACACAGTACACATCACATCACACAGTACACATCATACAGTACACATCACATCACACAGTACACATCATACAGTACACATCACATCACACAGTACACATCATACAGTACACATCACATCACACAGTACACATCACATCACACAGTACACATCACATCACACAGTACACATCATACAGTACACATCACATCACACAGTACACATCACATCACACAGTACACATCACATCACACAGTACACATCACATCATACAGTACACATCACACAGTACACATCACATTATACAGTACACATCACACAGTACACATCACATCACACAGTACACATCATACAGACAGTACACATCACATCACACAGTACACATCACATCATACAGTACACATCATACAGACAGTACACATCACATCATACAGTACACATCACATCACACAGTACACATCACATCATACAGACAGTACACATCATACAGACAGTACACATCACATCACACAGTACACATCACATCACACAGTACACATCATACAGTACACATCACATCACACAGTACACATCATACAGTACACATCACATCACACAGTACACATCATACAGTACACATCACATCACACAGTACACATCACATCATACAGTACACATCACATCACACAGTACACATCACATCACACAGTACACATCACATCAAACAGTACACATCATACAGACAGTACACATCACATCATACAGTACACATCACATCACACAGTACACATCACATCATACAGACAGTACACATCATACAGACAGTACACATCATACAGACAGTACACATCACATCACACAGTACACATCATACAGTACACATCACATCACACAGTACACATCATACAGTACACATCACATCACACAGTACACATCATACAGTACACATCACATCACACAGTACACATCACATCATACAGTACACATCACATCACACAGTACACATCACATCACACAGTACACATCACATCATACAGTACACATCATACAGACAGTACACATCACATCATACAGTACACATCACATCACACAGTGCACATCACATCATACAGACAGTACACATCATACAGACAGTACACATCACATCATACAGTACACATCACATCACACAGTACACATCACATCATACAGACAGTACACATCATACAGACAGTACACATCACATCATACAGACAGTACACATCATACAGACAGTACACATCATACAGACAGTACACATCATACAGACAGTACACATCACATCACACAGTACACATCACATCATACAGTACACATCATACAGACAGTACACATCATACAGACAGTACACATCACATCATACAGTACACATCACATCACACAGTACACATCACATCATACAGTACACATCACATCATACAGTACACATCACATCACACAGTACACATCACATCACACAGTACACATCACATCATACAGTACACATCACATCATACAGTACACATCACATCACACAGTACACATCACATCACACAGTACACATCACATCACACAGTACACATCACATCACACAGTACACATCATACAGTACAGTACACATCACATCACACAGTACACATCACATCACACAGTACACATCACATCACACAGTACACATCATACAGTACACATCACATCACACAGTACACATCACACAGTACACATCACATCATACAGTACACATCACATCATACAGTACACATCACATCACACAGTACACATCACATCACACAGTACACATCACATCACACAGTACACATCACATCATACAGTACACATCACATCATACAGTACACATCACATCACACAGTACACATCACATCACACAGTACACATCACATCACACAGTACACATCACATCACACAGTACACATCACATCACACAGTACACATCACATCATACAGACAGTACACATCACATCATACAGTACACATCACATCACACAGTACACATCACATCATACAGTACACATCACATCACACAGTACACATCACATCATACAGACAGTACACATCACATCATACAGTACACATCACATCATACAGTACACATCACATCACACAGTACACATCACATCATACAGTACACATCACATCACACAGTACACATCACATCATACAGACAGTACACATCATACAGACAGTACACATCACATCATACAGTACACATCACATCACACAGTACACATCATACAGTACACATCACATCACACAGTACACATCACATCACACAGTACACATCACATCACACAGTACACATCATACAGTACACATCACATCACACAGTACACATCACATCACACAGTACACATCATACAGTACACATCACATCACACAGTACACATCACACAGTACACATCATACAGACAGTACACATCATACAGACAGTACACATCACATCATACAGACAGTACACATCATACAGACAGTACACATCATACAGACAGTACACATCACATCATACAGTACACATCACATCACACAGTACACATCATACAGTACACATCACATCACACAGTACACATCACATCACACAGTACACATCACATCACACAGTACACATCATACAGTACACATCACATCACACAGTACACATCATACAGTACACATCACATCACACAGTACACATCATACAGTACACATCACATCACACAGTACACATCACATCACACAGTACACATCACATCACACAGTACACATCATACAGTACACATCACATCACACAGTACACATCACATCACACAGTACACATCACATCACACAGTACATATCACATCACACAGTACACATCACATCATACAGTACACATCACACAGTACACATCACATTATACAGTACACATCACACAGTACACATCACATCACATAGTACACATCATACAGACAGTACACATCACATCACACAGTACACATCACATCATACAGTACACATCATACAGACAGTACACATCACATCATACAGTACACATCACATCACACAGTACACATCACATCATACAGACAGTACACATCATACAGACAGTACACATCATACAGACAGTACACATCACATCACACAGTACACATCACATCACACAGTACACATCATACAGTACACATCACATCACACAGTACACATCATACAGTACACATCACATCACACAGTACACATCATACAGTACACATCACATCACACAGTACACATCACATCATACAGTACACATCACATCACACAGTACACATCACATCACACAGTACACATCACATCACACAGTACACATCATACAGACAGTACACATCACATCATACAGTACACATCACATCACACAGTACACATCACATCATACAGACAGTACACATCATACAGACAGTACACATCACATCACACAGTACACATCACATCACACAGTACACATCATACAGTACACATCACATCACACAGTACACATCATACAGTACACATCACATCACACAGTACACATCATACAGTACACATCACATCACACAGTACACATCACATCATACAGTACACATCACATCACACAGTACACATCACATCACACAGTACACATCACATCATACAGTACACATCATACAGACAGTACACATCACATCATACAGTACACATCACATCACACAGTACACATCACATCATACAGACAGTACACATCATACAGACAGTACACATCACATCATACAGTACACATCACATCACACAGTACACATCACATCATACAGACAGTACACATCATACAGACAGTACACATCACATCATACAGACAGTACACATCATACAGACAGTACACATCATACAGACAGTACACAATATACAGACAGTACACATCACATCACACAGTACACATCATACAGTACACATCACATCACACAGTACACATCATACAGTACACATCACATCACACAGTACACATCATACAGTACACATCACATCACACAGTACACATCACATCATACAGTACACATCACATCACACAGTACACATCACATCACACAGTACACATCACATCATACAGTACACATCATACAGACAGTACACATCATACAGACAGTACACATCACATCATACAGTACACATCACATCACACAGTACACATCACATCATACAGTACACATCACATCATACAGTACACATCACATCACACAGTACACATCACATCACACAGTACACATCACATCACACAGTACACATCACATCATACAGTACACATCACATCATACAGTACACATCACATCACACAGTACACATCACATCACACAGTACACATCACATCACACAGTACACATCACATCACACAGTACACATCATACAGTACAGTACACATCACATCACACAGTACACATCACATCACACAGTACACATCACATCACACAGTACACATCATACAGTACACATCACATCACACAGTACACATCACACAGTACACATCACATCATACAGTACACATCACATCATACAGTACACATCACATCATACAGTACACATCACATCACACAGTACACATCATACAGTACACATCACATCATACAGTACACATCACATCATACAGTACACATCACATCACACAGTACACATCACATCATACAGTACACATCACATCACACAGTACACATCACATCATACAGTACACATCACATCATACAGTACACATCACATCACACAGTACACATCACATCATACAGTACACATCATACAGGACACATCACATCATACAGTACACATCACATCATACAGTACACATCACATCACACAGTACACATCATACAGTACACATCACATCATACAGTACACATCACATCATACAGTACACATCACATCACACAGTACACATCACATCATACAGTACACATCACATCACACAGTACACATCACATCATACAGTACACATCACATCATACAGTACACATCACATCATACAGTACACATCACATCACACAGTACACATCACATCATACAGTACACATCATACAGGACACATCACATCATACAGTACACATCACATCATACAGTACACATCACACAGTACACATCATACAGTACACATCACATCATACAGTACACATCACATCATACAGTACACATCATACAGTACACATCACATCATACAGTACACATCATACAGTACACATCACATCATACAGTACACATCATACAGTACACATCACATCATACAGTACACATCACATCATACAGTACACATCACATCATACAGTACACATCATACAGGACACATCACATCATACAGTACACATCACATCATACAGTACACATCACATCACACAGTACACATCACATCATACAGTACACATCACATCATACAGTACACATCACATCATACAGTACACATCATACAGGACACATCACATCATACAGTACACATCACATCATACAGTACACATCATACAGTACACATCATACAGGACACATCACATCATACAGTACACATCACATCATACAGTACACATCACATCACACAGTACACATCACATCATACAGTACACATCACATCATACAGTACACATCACATCACACAGTACACATCACATCACACAGTACACATCACATCACACAGTACACATCACATCATACAGACAGTACACATCATACAGACAGTACACATCATACAGACAGTACACATCACATCATACAGTACACATCACATCACACAGTACACATCATACAGTACACATCACATCACACAGTACACATCACATCACACAGTACACATCATACAGTACACATCACATCACACAGTACACATCACACAGTACACATCATACAGACAGTACACATCATACAGACAGTACACATCACATCATACAGACAGTACACATCATACAGACAGTACACATCATACAGACAGTACACATCACATCATACAGTACACATCACATCACACAGTACACATCATACAGTACACATCACATCACACAGTACACATCACATCACACAGTACACATCACATCACACAGTACACATCATACAGTACACATCACATCACACAGTACACATCATACAGTACACATCACATCACACAGTACACATCATACAGTACACATCACATCACACAGTACACATCACATCACACAGTACACATCACATCATACAGTACACATCACACAGTACACATCACATTATACAGTACACATCACACAGTACACATCACATCACACAGTACACATCATACAGACAGTACACATCACATCACACAGTACACATCACATCATACAGTACACATCATACAGACAGTACACATCACATCATACAGTACACATCACATCATACAGTACACATCACATCATACAGTACACATCACATCATACAGACAGTACACATCACATCACACAGTACACATCACATCATACAGTACACATCATACAGACAGTACACATCACATCACACAGTACACATCACATCATACAGACAGTACACATCATACAGACAGTACACATCATACAGACAGTACACATCACATCACACAGTACACATCACATCACACAGTACACATCATACAGTACACATCACATCACACAGTACACATCATACAGTACACATCACATCACACAGTACACATCATACAGTACACATCACATCACACAGTACACATCACATCATACAGTACACATCACATCACACAGTACACATCACATCACACAGTACACATCACATCACACAGTACACATCATACAGACAGTACACATCACATCATACAGTACACATCACATCACACAGTACACATCACATCATACAGACAGTACACATCATACAGACAGTACACATCACATCACACAGATCACATCACACAGTACACATCATACAGTACACATCACATCACACAGTACACATCATACAGTACACATCACATCACACAGTACACATCATACAGTACACATCACATCACACAGTACACATCACATCATACAGTACACATCACATCACACAGTACACATCACATCACACAGTACACATCACATCATACAGTACACATCATACAGACAGTACACATCACATCATACAGTACACATCACATCACACAGTACACATCACATCATACAGACAGTACACATCATACAGACAGTACACATCATACAGACAGTACACATCACATCATACAGTACACATCACATCACACAGTACACATCACATCATACAGACAGTACACATCATACAGACAGTACACATCACATCATACAGACAGTACACATCATACAGACAGTACACATCATACAGACAGTACACATCATACAGACAGTACACATCACATCACACAGTACACATCACATCACACATTACACATCATACAGTACACATCACATCACACAGTACACATCATACAGATCACATCACACAGTACACATCACATCATACAGTACACATCACATCACACAGTACACATCACATCACACAGTACACATCACATCATACAGTACACATCATACAGACAGTACACATCATACAGACAGTACACATCACATCACACAGTACACATCACATCATACAGTACACATCACATCATACAGTACACATCACATCACACAGTACACATCACATCACACAGTACACATCACATCATACAGTACACATCACATCATACAGTACACATCACATCACACAGTACACATCACATCACACAGTACACATCACATCACACAGTACACATCACATCACACAGTACACATCATACAGTACAGTACACATCACATCACACAGTACACATCACATCACACAGTACACATCACATCACACAGTACACATCATACAGTACACATCACATCACACAGTACACATCACATCATACAGTACACATCACATCACACAGTACACATCACATCACACAGTACACATCACATCACACAGTACACATCACATCACACAGTACACATCACATCATACAGTACACATCACATCACACAGTACACATCACATCACACAGTACACATCACATCACACAGTACACATCACATCATACAGTACACATCACATCACACAGTACACATCACATCATACAGTACACATCACATCATACAGTACACATCACATCACACAGTACACATCACATCATACAGTACACATCACATCACACAGTACACATCACATCATACAGACAGTACACATCACATCATACAGTACACATCACATCACACAGTACACATCACATCATACAGTACACATCACATCACACAGTACACATCACATCATACAGTACACATCACATCACACAGTACACATCACATCATACAGTACACATCATACAGGACACATCACATCATACAGTACACATCACATCATACAGTACACATCACATCACACAGTACACATCATACAGTACACATCACATCATACAGTACACATCACATCATACAGTACACATCACATCACACAGTACACATCACATCATACAGTACACATCACATCACACAGTACACATCACATCATACAGTACACATCACATCATACAGTACACATCACATCATACAGTACACATCACATCACACAGTACACATCACATCATACAGTACACATCATACAGGACACATCACATCATACAGTACACATCACATCATACAGTTCACATCACACAGTACACATCATACAGTACACATCACATCATACAGTACACATCACATCATACAGTACACATCATACAGTACACATCACATCATACAGTACACATCATACAGTACACATCACATCATACAGTACACATCATACAGTACACATCACATCATACAGTACACATCACATCATACAGTACACATCACATCATACAGTACACATCATACAGGACACATCACATCATACAGTACACATCACATCATACAGTACACATCACATCACACAGTACACATCACATCATACAGTACACATCACATCATACAGTACACATCACATCATACAGTACACATCATACAGGACACATCACATCATACAGTACACATCACATCATACAGTACACATCATACAGTACACATCATACAGGACACATCACATCATACAGTACACATCACATCACACAGTACACATCACATCACACAGTACACATCACATCATACAGTACACATCACATCACACAGTACACATCACATCACACAGTACACATCACATCATACAGACAGTACACATCATACAGACAGTACACATCATACAGACAGTACACATCACATCATACAGTACACATCACATCACACAGTACACATCATACAGTACACATCACATCACACAGTACACATCACATCACACAGTACACATCATACAGTACACATCACATCACACAGTACACATCACACAGTACACATCATACAGACAGTACACATCATACAGACAGTACACATCACATCATACAGACAGTACACATCATACAGACAGTACACATCATACAGACAGTACACATCACATCATACAGTACACATCACATCACACAGTACACATCATACAGTACACATCACATCACACAGTACACATCACATCACACAGTACACATCACATCACACAGTACACATCATACAGTACACATCACATCACACAGTACACATCATACAGTACACATCACATCACACAGTACACATCATACAGTACACATCACATCACACAGTACACATCACATCACACAGTACACATCACATCACACAGTACACATCACATCACACAGTACACATCACATCATACAGTACACATCACACAGTACACATCACATTATACAGTACACATCACACAGTACACATCACATCACACAGTACACATCATACAGACAGTACACATCACATCACACAGTACACATCACATCATACAGTACACATCATACAGACAGTACACATCACATCATACAGTACACATCACATCATACAGTACACATCACATCATACAGTACACATCACATCATACAGACAGTACACATCACATCACACAGTACACATCACATCATACAGTACACATCATACAGACAGTACACATCACATCACACAGTACACATCACATCATACAGACAGTACACATCATACAGACAGTACACATCATACAGACAGTACACATCACATCACACAGTACACATCACATCACACAGTACACATCATACAGTACACATCACATCACACAGTACACATCATACAGTACACATCACATCACACAGTACACATCATACAGTACACATCACATCACACAGTACACATCACATCATACAGTACACATCACATCACACAGTACACATCACATCACACAGTACACATCACATCACACAGTACACATCATACAGACAGTACACATCACATCATACAGTACACATCACATCACACAGTACACATCACATCATACAGACAGTACACATCATACAGACAGTACACATCATACAGACAGTACACATCACATCACACAGATCACATCACACAGTACACATCATACAGTACACATCACATCACACAGTACACATCATACAGTACACATCACATCACACAGTACACATCATACAGTACACATCACATCACACAGTACACATCACATCATACAGTACACATCACATCACACAGTACACATCACATCACACAGTACACATCACATCATACAGTACACATCATACAGACAGTACACATCACATCATACAGTACACATCACATCACACAGTACACATCACATCATACAGACAGTACACATCATACAGACAGTACACATCATACAGACAGTACACATCACATCATACAGTACACATCACATCACACAGTACAAATCACATCATACAGACAGTACACATCATACAGACAGTACACATCACATCATACAGACAGTACACATCATACAGACAGTACACATCATACAGACAGTACACATCACATCACACAGTACACATCATACAGTACACATCACATCACACAGTACACATCATACAGATCACATCACACAGTACACATCACATCATACAGTACACATCACATCACACAGTACACATCACATCACACAGTACACATCACATCATACAGTACACATCATACAGACAGTACACATCATACAGACAGTACACATCACATCACACAGTACACATCACATCATACAGTACACATCACATCATACAGTACACATCACATCACACAGTACACATCACATCACACAGTACACATCACATCACACAGTACACATCACATCATACAGTACACATCACATCATACAGTACACATCACATCACACAGTACACATCACATCACACAGTACACATCACATCACACAGTACACATCACATCACACAGTACACATCATACAGTACAGTACACATCACATCACACAGTACACATCACATCACACAGTACACATCACATCACACAGTACACATCATACAGTACACATCACATCACACAGTACACATCACATCATACAGTACACATCACATCACACAGTACACATCACATCACACAGTACACATCACATCACACAGTACACATCACATCATACAGTACACATCACATCACACAGTACACATCACATCACACAGTACACATCACATCACACAGTACACATCACATCATACAGTACACATCACATCACACAGTACACATCACATCATACAGTACACATCACATCATACAGTACACATCACATCACACAGTACACATCACATCATACAGTACACATCACATCACACAGTACACATCACATCATACAGACAGTACACATCACATCATACAGTACACATCACATCACACAGTACACATCACATCATACAGTACACATCACATCACACAGTACACATCACATCATACAGACAGTACACATCACATCATACAGTACACATCACATCACACAGTACACATCACATCACACAGTACACATCACATCATACAGTACACATCACATCACACAGTACACATCACATCATACAGACAGTACACATCATACAGACAGTACACATCATACAGACAGTACACATCACATCATACAGTACACATCACATCACACAGTACACATCATACAGTACACATCACATCACACAGTACACATCATACAGTACACATCACATCACACAGTACACATCACACAGTACACATCATACAGACAGTACACATCATACAGACAGTACACATCACATCATACAGACAGTACACATCATACAGACAGTACACATCATACAGACAGTACACATCACATCATACAGTACACATCACATCACACAGTACACAGTACACATCATACAGTACACATCACATCACACAGTACACATCACATCACACAGTACACATCACATCACACAGTACACATCATACAGTACACATCACATCACACAGTACACATCATACAGTACACATCACATCACACAGTACACATCATACAGTACACATCACATCACACAGTACACATCACATCACACAGTACACATCACATCACACAGTACACATCATACAGTACACATCACATCACACAGTACACATCACATCACACAGTACACATCACATCACACAGTACACATCACATCACACAGTACACATCACATCATACAGTACACATCACACAGTACACATCACATTATACAGTACACATCACACAGTACACATCACATCACACAGTACACATCATACAGACAGTACACATCACATCACACAGTACACATCACATCATACAGTACACATCATACAGACAGTACACATCACATCATACAGTACACATCACATCACACAGTACACATCACATCATACAGACAGTACACATCATACAGACAGTACACATCATAGACAGTACACATCACATCACACAGTACACATCACATCACACAGTACACATCATACAGTACACATTACATCACACAGTACACATCATACAGTACACATCACATCACACAGTACACATCATACAGTACACATCACATCACACAGTACACATCACATCATACAGTACACATCACATCACACAGTACACATCACATAGTACACATCACATCACACAGTACACATCATACAGACAGTACACATCACATCATACAGTACACATCACATCACACAGTACACATCACATCATACAGACAGTACACATCATACAGACAGTACACATCATACAGACAGTACACATCACATCACACAGTACACATCACATCACACAGTACACATCATACAGTACACATCACATCACACAGTACACATCATACAGTACACATCACATCACACAGTACACATCATACAGTACACATCACATCACACAGTACACATCACATCATACAGTACACATCACATCACACAGTACACATCACATCATACAGTACACATCATACAGACAGTACACATCACATCATACAGTACACATCACATCACACAGTACACATCACATCATACAGACAGTACACATCATACAGACAGTACACATCATACAGACAGTACACATCATACAGACAGTACACATCACATCATACAGTACACATCACATCACACAGTACACATCACATCATACAGACAGTACACATCATACAGACAGTACACATCACATCATACAGACAGTACACATCATACAGACAGTACACATCACATCACACAGTACACATCACATCACACAGTACACATCATACAGTACACATCACATCACACAGTACACATCATACAGTACACATCACATCACACAGTACACATCACATCATACAGTACACATCACATCACACAGTACACATCACATCACACAGTACACATCACATCATACAGTACACATCATACAGACAGTACACATCATACAGTACACATCACATCATACAGTACACATCACATCACACAGTACACATCACATCATACAGTACACATCACATCATACAGTACACATCACATCACACAGTACACATCACATCATACAGTACACATCACATCATACAGTACACATCACATCACACAGTACACATCACATCATACAGTACACATCATACAGGACACATCACATCATACAGTACACATCACATCATACAGTACACATCACACAGTACACATCATACAGTACACATCACATCATACAGTACACATCACATCATACAGTACACATCATACAGTACACATCACATCATACAGTACACATCATACAGTACACATCACATCATACAGTACACATCATACAGTACACATCACATCATACAGTACACATCACATCATACAGTACACATCATACAGGACACATCACATCATACAGTACACATCACATCATACAGTACACATCACATCACACAGTACATATCATACAGTACACATCACATCATACAGTACACATCACATCATACAGTACACATCACATCATACAGTACACATCATACAGGACACATCACATCATACAGTACACATCACATCATACAGTACACATCATACAGTACACATCATACAGGACACATCACATCATACAGTACACATCACATCACACAGTACACATCACATCATACAGTACACATCACATCATACAGTACACATCACATCACACAGTACACATCACATCACACAGTACACATCATATCATACAGACAGTACACATCATACAGACAGTACACATCATACAGACAGTACACATCACATCATACAGTACACATCACATCACACAGTACACATCATACAGTACACATCACATCACACAGTACACATCACATCACACAGTACACATCACATCACACAGTACACATCATACAGTACACATCACATCACACAGTACACATCACACAGTACACATCATACAGACAGTACACATCATACAGACAGTACACATCACATCATACAGACAGTACACATCATACAGACAGTACACATCATACAGACAGTACACATCACATCATACAGTACACATCACATCACACAGTACACATCATACAGTACACATCACATCACACAGTACACATCACATCACACAGTACACATCACATCACACAGTACACATCATACAGTACACATCACATCACACAGTACACATCATACAGTACACATCACATCACACAGTACACATCATACAGTACACATCACATCACACAGTACACATCACATCACACAGTACACATCACATCACACAGTACACATCACATCACACAGTACACATCACATCATACAGTACACATCACACAGTACACATCACATTATACAGTACACATCACACAGTACACATCACATCACACAGTACACATCATACAGACAGTACACATCACATCACACAGTACACATCACATCATACAGTACACATCATACAGACAGTACACATCACATCATACAGTACACATCACATCATACAGTACACATCACATCATACAGTACACATCACATCATACAGACAGTACACATCACATCACACAGTACACATCACATCATACAGTACACATCATACAGACAGTACACATCACATCACACAGTACACATCACATCATACAGACAGTACACATCATACAGACAGTACACATCATACAGACAGTACACATCACATCACACAGTACACATCACATCACACAGTACACATCATACAGTACACATCACATCACACAGTACACATCATACAGTACACATCACATCACACAGTACACATCATACAGTACACATCACATCACACAGTACACATCACATCATACAGTACACATCACATCACACAGTACACATCACATCACACAGTACACATCACATCACACAGTACACATCATACAGACAGTACACATCACATCATACAGTACACATCACATCACACAGTACACATCACATCATACAGACAGTACACATCATACAGACAGTACACATCATACAGACAGTACACATCACATCACACAGATCACATCACACAGTACACATCATACAGTACACATCACATCACACAGTACACATCATACAGTACACATCACATCATACAGTACACATCACATCACACAGTACACATCACATCATACAGTACACATCACATCACACAGTACACATCACATCACACAGTACACATCACATCATACAGTACACATCATACAGACAGTACACATCACATCATACAGTACACATCACATCACACAGTACACATCACATCATACAGACAGTACACATCATACAGACAGTACACATCACATCATACAGTACACATCACATCATACAGTACACATCACATCACACGGTACACATCACATCATACAGACAGTACACATCATACAGACAGTACACATCACATCATACAGACAGTACACATCATACAGACAGTACACATCATACAGACAGTACACATCATACAGACAGTACACATCACATCACACAGTACACATCACATCACACAGTACACATCATACAGTACACATCACATCACACAGTACACATCATACAGATCACATCACACAGTACACATCACATCATACAGTACACATCAAATCACACAGTACACATCACATCACACAGTACACATCACATCATACAGTACACATCATACAGACAGTACACATCATACAGACAGTACACATCACATCACACAGTACACATCACATCATACAGTACACATCATACAGACAGTACACATCACATCATACAGTACACATCACATCACACAGTACACATCACATCATACAGACAGTACACATCATACAGACAGTACACATCATACAGACAGTACACATCACATCATACAGTACACATCACATCACACAGTACAAATCACATCATACAGACAGTACACATCATACAGACAGTACACATCACATCATACAGACAGTACACATCATACAGACAGTACACATCATACAGACAGTACACATCACATCACACAGTACACATCATACAGTACACATCACATCACACAGTACACATCATACAGATCACATCACACAGTACACATCACATCATACAGTACACATCACATCACACAGTACACATCACATCACACAGTACACATCACATCATACAGTACACATCATACAGACAGTACACATCATACAGACAGTACACATCACATCACACAGTACACATCACATCATACAGTACACATCACATCATACAGTACACATCACATCACACAGTACACATCACATCACACAGTACACATCACATCACACAGTACACATCACATCATACAGTACACATCACATCATACAGTACACATCACATCACACAGTACACATCACATCACACAGTACACATCACATCACACAGTACACATCATACAGTACAGTACACATCACATCACACAGTACACATCACATCACACAGTACACATCACATCACACAGTACACATCATACAGTACACATCACATCACACAGTACACATCACATCATACAGTACACATCACATCACACAGTACACATCACATCACACAGTACACATCACATCACACAGTACACATCACATCATACAGTACACATCACATCACACAGTACACATCACATCACACAGTACACATCACATCACACAGTACACATCACATCATACAGTACACATCACATCACACAGTACACATCACATCATACAGTACACATCACATCATACAGTACACATCACATCACACAGTACACATCACATCATACAGTACACATCACATCACACAGTACACATCACATCATACAGACAGTACACATCACATCATACAGTACACATCACATCACACAGTACACATCACATCATACAGTACACATCACATCACACAGTACACATCACATCATACAGACAGTACACATCACATCATACAGTACACATCACATCACACAGTACACATCACATCATACAGTACACATCACATCACACAGTACACATCACATCATACAGACAGTACACATCATACAGACAGTACACATCATACAGACAGTACACATCACATCATACAGTACACATCACATCACACAGTACACATCATACAGTACACATCACATCACACAGTACACATCATACAGTACACATCACATCACACAGTACACATCACACAGTACACATCATACAGACAGTACACATCATACAGACAGTACACATCACATCATACAGACAGTACACATCATACAGACAGTACACATCATACAGACAGTACACATCACATCATACAGTACACATCACATCACACAGTACACATCATACAGTACACATCACATCACACAGTACACATCACATCACACAGTACACATCACATCACACAGTACACATCATACAGTACACATCACATCACACAGTACACATCATACAGTACACATCACATCACACAGTACACATCATACAGTACACATCACATCACACAGTACACATCACATCACACAGTACACATCACATCACACAGTACACATCATACAGTACACATCACATCACACAGTACACATCACATCACACAGTACACATCACATCACACAGTACACATCACATCACACAGTACACATCACATCATACAGTACACATCACACAGTACACATCACATTATACAGTACACATCACACAGTACACATCACATCACACAGTACACATCATACAGACAGTACACATCACATCACACAGTACACATCACATCATACAGTACACATCATACAGACAGTACACATCACATCATACAGTACACATCACATCACACAGTACACATCACATCATACAGACAGTACACATCATACAGACAGTACACATCATACAGACAGTACACATCACATCACACAGTACACATCACATCACACAGTACACATCATACAGTACACATTACATCACACAGTACACATCATACAGTACACATCACATCACACAGTACACATCATACAGTACACATCACATCACACAGTACACATCACATCATACAGTACACATCACATCACACAGTACACATCACATCACACAGTACACATCACATCACACAGTACACATCATACAGACAGTACACATCACATCATACAGTACACATCACATCACACAGTACACATCACATCATACAGACAGTACACATCATACAGACAGTACACATCATACAGACAGTACACATCACATCACACAGTACACATCACATCACACAGTACACATCATACAGTACACATCACATCACACAGTACACATCATACAGTACACATCACATCACACAGTACACATCATACAGTACACATCACATCACACAGTACACATCACATCATACAGTACACATCACATCACACAGTACACATCACATCACACAGTACACATCACATCATACAGTACACATCATACAGACAGTACACATCACATCATACAGTACACATCACATCACACAGTACACATCACATCATACAGACAGTACACATCATACAGACAGTACACATCATACAGACAGTACACATCACATCATACAGTACACATCACATCACACAGTACACATCACATCATACAGACAGTACACATCATACAGACAGTACACATCACATCATACAGACAGTACACATCATACAGACAGTACACATCATACAGACAGTACACATCACATCACACAGTACACATCACATCACACAGTACACATCATACAGTACACATCACATCACACAGTACACATCATACAGTACACATCACATCACACAGTACACATCACATCATACAGTACACATCACATCACACAGTACACATCACATCACACAGTACACATCACATCATACAGTACACATCATACAGACAGTACACATCATACAGACAGTACACATCACATCATACAGTACACATCACATCACACAGTACACATCACATCATACAGTACACATCACATCATACAGTACACATCACATCATACAGTACACATCACATCACACAGTACACATCACATCATACAGTACACATCATACAGGACACATCACATCATACAGTACACATCACATCATACAGTACACATCACACAGTACACATCATACAGTACACATCACATCATACAGTACACATCACATCATACAGTACACATCATACAGTACACATCACATCATACAGTACACATCATACAGTACACATCACATCATACAGTACACATCATACAGTACACATCACATCATACAGTACACATCACATCATACAGTACACATCATACAGGACACATCACATCATACAGTACACATCACATCATACAGTACACATCACATCACACAGTACATATCATACAGTACACATCACATCATACAGTACACATCACATCATACAGTACACATCACATCATACAGTACACATCATACAGGACACATCACATCATACAGTACACATCACATCATACAGTACACATCATACAGTACACATCATACAGGACACATCACATCATACAGTACACATCACATCACACAGTACACATCACATCATACAGTACACATCACATCATACAGTACACATCACATCACACAGTACACATCACATCACACAGTACACATCACATCATACAGACAGTACACATCATACAGACAGTACACATCATACAGACAGTACACATCACATCATACAGTACACATCACATCACACAGTACACATCATACAGTACACATCACATCACACAGTACACATCACATCACACAGTACACATCACATCACACAGTACACATCATACAGTACACATCACATCACACAGTACACATCACACAGTACACATCATACAGACAGTACACATCATACAGACAGTACACATCACATCATACAGACAGTACACATCATACAGACAGTACACATCACATCATACAGTACACATCACATCACACAGTACACATCATACAGTACACATCACATCACACAGTACACATCACATCACACAGTACACATCACATCACACAGTACACATCATACAGTACACATCACATCACACAGTACACATCATACAGTACACATCACATCACACAGTACACATCATACAGTACACATCACATCACACAGTACACATCACATCACACAGTACACATCACATCACACAGTACACATCACATCATACAGTACACATCACACAGTACACATCACATCACACAGTACACATCATACAGACAGTACACATCACATCACACAGTACACATCACATCATACAGTACACATCATACAGACAGTACACATCACATCATACAGTACACATCACATCATACAGTACACATCACATCATACAGTACACATCACATCATACAGACAGTACACATCACATCACACAGTACACATCACATCATACAGTACACATCATACAGACAGTACACATCACATCACACAGTACACATCACATCATACAGACAGTACACATCATACAGACAGTACACATCATACAGACAGTACACATCATACAGACAGTACACATCACATCACACAGTACACATCACATCACACAGTACACATCATACAGTACACATCACATCACACAGTACACATCATACAGTACACATCACATCACACAGTACACATCATACAGTACACATCACATCACACAGTACACATCACATCATACAGTACACATCACATCACACAGTACACATCACATCACACAGTACACATCACATCACACAGTACACATCATACAGACAGTACACATCACATCATACAGTACACATCACATCACACAGTACACATCACATCATACAGACAGTACACATCATACAGACAGTACACATCATACAGACAGTACACATCACATCACACAGATCACATCACACAGTACACATCATACAGTACACATCACATCACACAGTACACATCATACAGTACACATCACATCATACAGTACACATCACATCACACAGTACACATCACATCATACAGTACACATCACATCACACAGTACACATCACATCACACAGTACACATCACATCATACAGTACACATCATACAGACAGTACACATCACATCATACAGTACACATCACATCACACAGTACACATCACATCATACAGACAGTACACATCATACAGACAGTACACATCACATCATACAGTACACATCACATCACACAGTACACATCACATCATACAGACAGTACACATCATACAGACAGTACACATCACATCATACAGACAGTACACATCATACAGACAGTACACATCATACAGACAGTACACACCATACAGACAGTACACATCACATCACACAGTACACATCACATCACACAGTACACATCATACAGTACACATCACATCACACAGTACACATCATACAGATCACATCACACAGTACACATCACATCATACAGTACACATCACATCACACAGTACACATCACATCACACAGTACACATCACATCATACAGTACACATCATACAGACAGTACACATCATACAGACAGTACACATCACATCACACAGTACACATCACATCATACAGTACACATCACATCATACAGTACACATCACATCACACAGTACACATCACATCACACAGTACACATCACATCACACAGTACACATCACATCATACAGTACACATCACATCATACAGAACACATCACATCACACAGAACACATCACATCACACAGTACACATCACATCACACAGTACACATCACATCACACAGTACACATCATACAGTACAGTACACATCACATCACACAGTACACATCACATCACACAGTACACATCACATCACACAGTACACATCATACAGTACACATCACATCACACAGTACACATCACATCATACAGTACACATCACATCACACAGTACACATCACATCACACAGTACACATCACATCACACAGTACACATCACATCACACAGTACACATCACATCATACAGTACACATCACATCACACAGTACACATCACATCACACAGTACACATCACATCACACAGTACACATCACATCATACAGTACACATCACATCATACAGACAGTACACATCATACAGACAGTACACATCATACAGACAGTACACATCACATAAAGACAAAAATCTCCTGCGCTCTCGGTGTATCGTCAAAACACGGGTAGTGTGGTTCCGTCTAAAGGCAAAGTCTAAAGTCTTGCAGCCCTCCTCAGAACAATGGGTGTTCATGTGGCTAGAAAAGAGAAAGAAAAAAGGAGGGCGCACCGACCTAGTGTATTACCACTTAGACGTTTTATTTAAAATATAAAAAAGCAGTAATCTTACTCACAAACGGAGCTTAAATAAAAGCTTATCGGACAAATCAGCTGGAAATTCTTTGGACCATCTAGGCTCTGAGGAAAGGGGTGCGCCCCAGAAACGCGTCAGCTATCCAGTTGTCTGAAGTACTGTCCGACCCTCTCTGTCATCGAGTCCAGTCGGCAAGTGCCAAAGAATTTCCAGCTGATTTGTCCGATAAGCTTTTATTTAAGCTCCGTTTGTGAGTAAGATTACTGCTTTTTTATATTTTAAATAAAACGTCTAAGTGGTAATACACTAGGTCGGTGCGCCCTCCTTTTTTCTTTCTTTTTTCTAGTACACATCACATCACACAGTACACATCACATCACACAGTACACATCATACAGTACACATCACATCACACAGTACACATCATACAGTACACATCACATCACACAGTACACATCACATCATACAGTACACATCACATCACACAGTACACATCACATCACACAGTACACATCACATCATACAGTACACATCATACAGACAGTACACATCATACAGACAGTACACATCACATCATACAGTACACATCACATCACACAGTACACATCACATCATACAGTACACATCACATCATACAGTACACATCACATCACACAGTACACATCACATCATACAGTACACATCACATCATACAGTACACATCACATCACACAGTACACATCACATCATACAGTACACATCATACAGGACACATCACATCATACAGTACACATCACATCATACAGTACACATCACACAGTACACATCATACAGTACACATCACATCATACAGTACACATCACATCATACAGTACACATCATACAGTACACATCACATCATACAGTACACATCATACAGTACACATCACATCATACAGTACACATCATACAGTACACATCACATCATACAGTACACATCACATCATACAGTACACATCACATCATACAGTACACATCACATCATACAGTACACATCATACAGGACACATCACATCATACAGTACACATCACATCATACAGTACACATCACATCACACAGTACATATCATACAGTACACATCACATCATACAGTACACATCACATCATACAGTACACATCATACAGGACACATCACATCATACAGTACACATCACATCATACAGTACACATCATACAGTACACATCATACAGGACACATCACATCATACAGTACACATCACATCACACAGTACACATCACATCATACAGTACACATCACATCATACAGTACACATCACATCACACAGTACACATCACATCACACAGTACACATCACATCATACAGACAGTACACATCATACAGACAGTACACATCATACAGACAGTACACATCACATCATACAGTACACATCACATCACACAGTACACATCATACAGTACACATCACATCACACAGTACACATCACATCACACAGTACACATCACATCACACAGTACACATCATACAGTACACATCACATCACACAGTACACATCACACAGTACACATCATACAGACAGTACACATCATACAGACAGTACACATCACATCATACAGACAGTACACATCATACAGACAGTACACATCATACAGACAGTACACATCACATCATACAGTACACATCACATCACACAGTACACATCATACAGTACACATCACATCACACAGTACACATCACATCACACAGTACACATCACATCACACAGTACACATCATACAGTACACATCACATCACACAGTACACATCATACAGTACACATCACATCACACAGTACACATCATACAGTACACATCACATCACACAGTACACATCACATCACACAGTACACATCACATCACACAGTACACATCACATCACACAGTACACATCACATCATACAGTACACATCACACAGTACACATCACATTATACAGTACACATCACACAGTACACATCACATCACACAGTACACATCATACTGACAGTACACATCACATCACACAGTACACATCACATCATACAGTACACATCATACAGACAGTACACATCACATCATACAGTACACATCACATCATACAGTACACATCACATCATACAGTACACATCACATCATACAGACAGTACACATCACATCACACAGTACACATCACATCATACAGTACACATCATACAGACAGTACACATCACATCACACAGTACACATCACATCATACAGACAGTACACATCATACAGACAGTACACATCATACAGACAGTACACATCACATCACACAGTACACATCACATCACACAGTACACATCATACAGTACACATCACATCACACAGTACACATCATACAGTACACATCACATCACACAGTACACATCATACAGTACACATCACATCACACAGTACACATCACATCATACAGTACACATCACATCACACAGTACACATCACATCACACAGTACACATCACATCACACAGTACACATCATACAGACAGTACACATCACATCATACAGTACACATCACATCACACAGTACACATCACATCATACAGACAGTACACATCATACAGACAGTACACATCATACAGACAGTACACATCACATCACACAGATCACATCACACAGTACACAT
The DNA here is from genome assembly GCA_029206835.1 of Rana muscosa. Classification (NCBI taxonomy): domain Eukaryota; kingdom Metazoa; phylum Chordata; class Amphibia; order Anura; family Ranidae; genus Rana; species Rana muscosa. Next base: position 83,851,913 of record CM055128.1, read on the forward strand.
CATACAGTACACATCACATCACACAGTACACATCATACAGTACACATCACATCACACAGTACACATCATACAGTACACATCACATCACACAGTACACATCACATCATACAGTACACATCACATCACACAGTACACATCACATCACACAGTACACATCACATCATACAGTACACATCATACAGACAGTACACATCACATCATACAGTACACATCACATCACACAGTACACATCACATCATACAGACAGTACACATCATACAGACAGTACACATCACATCATACAGTACACATCACATCATACAGTACACATCACATCACACAGTACACATCACATCATACAGACAGTACACATCATACAGACAGTACACATCACATCATACAGACAGTACACATCATACAGACAGTACACATCATACAGACAGTACACATCATACAGACAGTACACATCACATCACACAGTACACATCACATCACACAGTACACATCATACAGTACACATCACATCACACAGTACACATCATACAGATCACATCACACAGTACACATCACATCATACAGTACACATCACATCACACAGTACACATCACATCACACAGTACACATCACATCATACAGTACACATCATACAGACAGTACACATCATACAGACAGTACACATCACATCACACAGTACACATCACATCACACAGTACACATCACATCACACAGTACACATCACATCATACAGTACACATCACATCATACAGAACACATCACATCACACAGAACACATCACATCACACAGTACACATCACATCACACAGTACACATCACATCACACAGTACACATCATACAGTACAGTACACATCACATCACACAGTACACATCACATCACACAGTACACATCACATCACACAGTACACATCATACAGTACACATCACATCACACAGTACACATCACATCATACAGTACACATCACATCACACAGTACACATCACATCACACAGTACACATCACATCACACAGTACACATCACATCACACAGTACACATCACATCATACAGTACACATCACATCACACAGTACACATCACATCACACAGTACACATCACATCACACAGTACACATCACATCATACAGTACACATCACATCACACAGTACACATCACATCATACAGTACACCACATCATACAGTACACATCACATCACACAGTACACATCACATCATACAGTACACATCACATCACACAGTACACATCACATCACACAGTACACATCACATCATACAGTACACCACATCATACAGTACACATCACATCACACAGTACACATCACATCATACAGTACACATCACATCACACAGTACACATCACATCATACAGACAGTACACATCACATCATACAGTACACATCACATCACACAGTACACATCACATCACACAGTACACATCACATCACACAGTACACATCACATCATACAGACAGTACACATCATACAGACAGTACACATCATACAGACAGTACACGTCACATCATACAGTACACATCACATCACACAGTACACATCACATCACACAGTACACATCACATCATACAGACAGTACACATCATACAGACAGTACACATCATACAGACAGTACACGTCACATCATACAGTACACATCACATCACACAGTACACATCATACAGTACACATGACATCACACAGTACACATCATACAGTACACATCACATCACAAAGTACACATCACACAGTACACATCATACAGACAGTACACATCATACAGACAGTACACATCACATCATACAGACAGTACACATCATACAGACAGTACACATCATACAGACAGTACACATCACATCATACAGTACACATAACATCACACAGTACACATCATACAGTACACATCACATCACACAGTACACATCACATCACACAGTACACATCACATCACACAGTACACATCATACAGTACACATCACATCACACAGTACACATCATACAGTACACATCACATCACACAGTACACATCATACAGTACACATCACATCACACAGTACACATCACATCACACAGTACACATCACATCACACAGTACACATCATACAGTACACATCACATCACACAGTACACATCACATCACACAGTACACATCACATCACACAGTACACATCACATCACACAGTACACATCACATCATACAGTACACATCACACAGTACACATCACATTATACAGTACACATCACACAGTACACATCACATCACCCAGTACACATCATACAGACAGTACACATCACATCACACAGTACACATCACATCATACAGTACACATCATACAGACAGTACACATCACATCATACAGTACACATCACATCACACAGTACACATCACATCATACAGACAGTACACATCATACAGACAGTACACATCATACAGACAGTACACATCATACAGACAGTACACATCACATCACACAGTACACATCACATCACACAGTACACATCATACAGTACACATCACATCACACAGTACACATCATACAGTACACATCACATCACACAGTACACATCACATCATACAGTACACATCACATCACACAGTACACATCACATCACACAGTACACATCACATCACACAGTACACATCATACAGACAGTACACATCACATCATACAGTACACATCACATCACACAGTACACATCACATCATACAGACAGTACACATCATACAGACAGTACACATCATACAGACAGTACACATCACATCACACAGTACACATCACATCACACAGTACACATCATACAGTACACATCACATCACACAGTACACATCATACAGTACACATCACATCACACAGTACACATCATACAGTACACATCACATCACACAGTACACATCACATCATACAGTACACATCACATCACACAGTACACATCACATCACACAGTACACATCACATCATACAGTACACATCATACAGACAGTACACATCACATCATACAGTACACATCACATCACACAGTACACATCACATCATACAGACAGTACACATCATACAGACAGTACACATCATACAGACAGTACACATCACATCATACAGTACACATCACATCACACAGTACACATCACATCATACAGACAGTACACATCATACAGACAGTACACATCACATCATACAGACAGTACACATCATACAGACAGTACACATCATACAGACAGTACACATCATACAGACAGTACACATCACATCACACAGTACACATCACATCACACAGTACACATCATACAGTACACATCACATCACACAGTACACATCATACAGTACACATCACATCACACAGTACACATCACATCATACAGTACACATCACATCACACAGTACACATCACATCACACAGTACACATCACATCATACAGTACACATCATACAGACAGTACATATCATACAGACAGTACACATCACATCATACAGTACACATCACATCACACAGTACACATCACATCATACAGTACACATCACATCATACAGTACACATCACATCACACAGTACACATCACATCATACAGTACACATCACATCACACAGTACACATCACATCATACAGTACACATCACATCATACAGTACACATCACATCACACAGTACACATCACATCACACAGTACACATCACATCACACAGTACACATCACATCACACAGTACACATCATACAGTACAGTACACATCACATCACACAGTACACATCACATCACACAGTACACATCACATCACACAGTACACATCATACAGTACACATCACATCACACAGTACACATCACACAGTACACATCACATCATACAGTACACATCACATCATACAGTACACATCACATCACACAGTACACATCACATCATACAGTACACATCACATCACACAGTACACATCACATCACACAGTACACATCACATCACACAGTACACATCACATCATACAGACAGTACACATCACATCATACAGTACACATCACATCACACAGTACACATCACATCATACAGTACACATCACATCACACAGTACACATCACATCATACAGACAGTACACATCACATCATACAGTACACATCACATCATACAGTACACATCACATCACACAGTACACATCACATCATACAGTACACATCACATCACACAGTACACATCACATCATACAGACAGTACACATCATACAGACAGTACACATCACATCATACAGTACACATCACATCATACAGTACACATCACATCACACAGTACACATCACATCACACAGTACACATCACATCACACAGTACACATCACATCATACAGTACACATCACATCACACAGTACACATCACATCACACAGTACACATCACATCACACAGTACACATCACATCACACAGTACACATCATACAGTACAGTACACATCACATCACACAGTACACATCACATCACACAGTACACATCACATCACACAGTACACATCATACAGTACACATCACATCACACAGTACACATCACACAGTACACATCACATCATACAGTACACATCACATCATACAGTACACATCACATCACACAGTACACATCACATCACACAGTACACATCACATCACACAGTACACATCACATCATACAGTACACATCACATCATACAGTACACATCACATCACACAGTACACATCACATCACACAGTACACATCACATCACACAGTACACATCACATCACACAGTACACATCACATCACACAGTACACATCACATCATACAGACAGTACACATCACATCATACAGTACACATCACATCACACAGTACACATCACATCATACAGTACACATCACATCACACAGTACACATCACATCATACAGACAGTACACATCACATCATACAGTACACATCACATCATACAGTACACATCACATCACACAGTACACATCACATCATACAGTACACATCACATCACACAGTACACATCACATCATACAGACAGTACACATCATACAGACAGTACACATCACATCATACAGTACACATCACATCATACAGTACACATCACATCACACAGTACACATCACATCATACAGTACACATCACATCACACAGTACACATCACATCATACAGACAGTACACATCATACAGACAGTACACATCACATCATACAGTACACATCACATCACACAGTACACATCATACAGTACACATCACATCACACAGTACACATCACATCACACAGTACACATCACATCACACAGTACACATCATACAGTACACATCACATCACACAGTACACATCACACAGTACACATCATACAGACAGTACACATCATACAGACAGTACACATCACATCATACAGACAGTACACATCATACAGACAGTACACATCATACAGACAGTACACATCACATCATACAGTACACATCACATCACACAGTACACATCATACAGTACACATCACATCACACAGTACACATCACATCACACAGTACACATCACATCACACAGTACACATCATACAGTACACATCACATCACACAGTACACATCATACAGTACACATCACATCACACAGTACACATCATACAGTACACATCACATCACACAGTACACATCACATCACACAGTACACATCACATCACACAGTACACATCATACAGTACACATCACATCACACAGTACACATCACATCACACAGTACACATCACATCACACAGTACACATCACATCACACAGTACACATCACATCATACAGTACACATCACACAGTACACATCACATTATACAGTACACATCACACAGTACACATCACATCACACAGTACACATCATACAGACAGTACACATCACATCACACAGTACACATCACATCATACAGTACACATCATACAGACAGTACACATCACATCATACAGTACACATCACATCACACAGTACACATCACATCATACAGACAGTACACATCATACAGACAGTACACATCATACAGACAGTACACATCATACAGACAGTACACATCACATCACACAGTACACATCACATCACACAGTACACATCATACAGTACACATCACATCACACAGTACACATCATACAGTACACATCACATCACACAGTACACATCATACAGTACACATCACATCACACAGTACACATCACATCATACAGTACACATCACATCACACAGTACACATCACATCACACAGTACACATCACATCACACAGTACACATCATACAGACAGTACACATCACATCATACAGTACACATCACATCACACAGTACACATCACATCATACAGACAGTACACATCATACAGACAGTACACATCATACAGACAGTACACATCACATCACACAGTACACATCACATCACACAGTACACATCATACAGTACACATCACATCACACAGTACACATCATACAGTACACATCACATCACACAGTACACATCATACAGTACACATCACATCACACAGTACACATCACATCATACAGTACACATCACATCACACAGTACATATCACATCACACAGTACACATCACATCATACAGTACACATCATACAGACAGTACACATCACATCATACAGTACACATCACATCACACAGTACACATCACATCATACAGACAGTACACATCATACAGACAGTACACATCATACAGACAGTACACATCACATCATACAGTACACATCACATCACACAGTACACATCACATCATACAGACAGTACACATCATACAGACAGTACACATCACATCATACAGACAGTACACATCATACAGACAGTACACATCATACAGACAGTACACATCATACAGACAGTACACATCACATCACACAGTACACATCACATCACACAGTACACATCATACAGTACACATCACATCACACAGTACACATCATACAGTACACATCACATCACACAGTACACATCACATCATACAGTACACATCACATCATACAGTACAAATCACATCACACAGTACACATCACATCACACAGTACACATCATACAGTACACATCACATCACACAGTACACATCACATCACACAGTACACATCACATCATACAGTACACATCACATCACACAGTACACATCACATCACACAGTACACATCACATCATACAGTACACATCATACAGACAGTACACATCATACAGACAGTACACATCACATCATACAGTACACATCACATCACACAGTACACATCACATCATACAGTACACATCACATCATACAGTACACATCACATCACACAGTACACATCACATCACACAGTACACATCATACAGTACAGTACACATCACATCACACAGTACACATCACATCACACAGTACACATCACATCACACAGTACACATCATACAGTACACATCACATCACACAGTACACATCACACAGTACACATCACATCATACAGTACACATCACATCATACAGTACACATCACATCACACAGTACACATCACATCACACAGTACACATCACATCACACAGTACACATCACATCATACAGTACACATCACATCATATAGTACACATCACATCACACAGAACACATCACATCACACAGTACACATCACATCACACAGTACACATCACATCACACAGTACACATCACATCATACAGTACACATCACATCATACAGTACACATCACATCACACAGTACACATCACATCATACAGTACACATCACATCACACAGTACACATCACATCATACAGACAGTACACATCACATCATACAGTACACATCACATCATACAGTACACATCACATCACACAGTACACATCACATCATACAGTACACATCACATCACACAGTACACATTACATCATACAGACAGTACACATCATACAGACAGTACACATCACATCATACAGTACACATCACATCATACAGCACACATCACATCACACAGTACACATCACATCACACAGTACACATCACATCATACAGTACACATCACATCACACAGTACACATCACATCATACAGACAGTACACATCATACAGACAGTACACATCATACAGACAGTACACATCACATCATACAGTACACATCACATCACACAGTACACATCATACAGTACACATCACATCACACAGTACACATCACATCACACAGTACACATCACATCACACAGTACACATCATACAGTACACATCACATCACACAGTACACATCACACAGTACACATCATACAGACAGTACACATCATACAGACAGTACACATCACATCATACAGACAGTACACATCATACAGACAGTACACATCATACAGACAGTACACATCACATCATACAGTACACATCACATCACACAGTACACATCATACAGTACACATCACATCACACAGTACACATCACATCACACAGTACACATCACATCACACAGTACACATCATACAGTACACATCACATCACACAGTACACATCATACAGTACACATCACATCACACAGTACACATCATACAGTACACATCACATCAAACAGTACACATCACATCACACAGTACACATCACATCACACAGTACACATCATACAGTACACATCACATCACACAGTACACATCACATCACACAGTACACATCACATCACACAGTACACATCACATCATACAGTACACATCACACAGTACACATCACATCACACAGTACACATCATACAGACAGTACACATCATACAGACAGTACACATCACATCACACAGTACACATCACATTATACAGTACACATCACACAGTACACATCACATCACACAGTACACATCATACAGACAGTACACATCACATCACACAGTACACATCACATCATACAGTACACATCATACAGACAGTACACATCACATCATACAGTACACATCACATCACACAGTACACATCACATCATACAGACAGTACACATCATACAGACAGTACACATCATACAGACAGTACACATCACATCACACAGTACACATCATATCACACAGTACACATCATACAGTACACATCACATCACACAGTACACATCATACAGTACACATCACATCACACAGTACACATCATACAGTACACATCACATCACACAGTACACATCACATCATACAGTACACATCACATCACACAGTACACATCACATCACACAGTACACATCATACAGACAGTACACATCACATCATACAGTACACATCACATCACACAGTACACATCACATCATACAGACAGTACACATCATACAGACAGTACACATCATACAGACAGTACACATCACATCACACAGTACACATCACATCACACAGTACACATCATACAGTACACATCACATCACACAGTACACATCATACAGTACACATCACATCACACAGTACACATCATACAGTACACATCACATCACACAGTACACATCACATCATACAGTACACATCACATCACACAGTACACATCACATCACACAGTACACATCACATCATACAGTACACATCATACAGACAGTACACATCACATCATACAGTACACATCACATCACACAGTACACATCACATCATACAGACAGTACACATCATACAGACAGTACACATCACATCATACAGTACACATCACATCACACAGTACACATCACATCATACAGACAGTACACATCATACAGACAGTACACATCACATCATACAGACAGTACACATCATACAGACAGTACACATCATACAGACAGTACACATCATACAGACAGTACACATCATACAGACAGTACACATCACATCACACAGTACACATCACATCATACAGTACACATCATACAGACAGTACACATCATACAGACAGTACACATCACATCATACAGTACACATCACATCACACAGTACACATCACATCATACAGTACACATCACATCATACAGTACACATCACATCACACAGTACACATCACATCACACAGTACACATCACATCATACAGTACACATCACATCATACAGTACACATCACATCACACAGTACACATCACATCACACAGTACACATCACATCACACAGTACACATCATACAGTACAGTACACATCACATCACACAGTACACATCACATCACACAGTACACATCATACAGTACACATCACATCACACAGTACACATCACACAGTACACATCACATCATACAGTACACATCACATCATACAGTACACATCACATCACACAGTACACATCACATCACACAGTACACATCACATCACACAGTACACATCACATCACACAGTACACATCACATCACACAGTACACATCACATCATACAGTACACATCACATCACACAGTACACATCACATCACACAGTACACATCACATCACACAGTACACATCACATCACACAGTACACATCACATCATACAGACAGTACACATCACATCATAAAGTACACATCACATCATACAGTACACATCACATCACACAGTACACATCACATCATACAGTACACATCACATCACACAGTACACATCACATCATACAGACAGTACACATCATACAGACAGTACACATCACATCATACAGTACACATCACATCATACAGTACACATCACATCACACAGTACACATCACATCACACAGTACACATCACATCATACAGTACACATCACATCACACAGTACACATCACATCATACAGACAGTACACATCATACAGACAGTACACATCATACAGACAGTACACATCACATCATACAGTACACATCACATCACACAGTACACATCATACAGTACACATCACATCACACAGTACACATCACATCACACAGTACACATCACATCACACAGTACACATCATACAGTACACATCACATCACACAGTACACATCACACAGTACACATCATACAGACAGTACACATCATACAGACAGTACACATCACATCATACAGACAGTACACATCATACAGACAGTACACATCATACAGACAGTACACATCACATCATACAGTACACATCACATCACACAGTACACATCATACAGTACACATCACATCACACAGTACACATCACATCACACAGTACACATCACATCACACAGTACACATCATACAGTACACATCACATCACACAGTACACATCATACAGTACACATCACATCACACAGTACACATCATACAGTACACATCACATCACACAGTACACATCACATCACACAGTACACATCACATCACACAGTACACATCATACAGTACACATCACATCACACAGTACACATCACATCACACAGTACACATCACATCACACAGTACACATCACATCACACAGTACACATCACATCATACAGTACACATCACACAGTACACATCACATTATACAGTACACATCACACAGTACACATCACATCACACAGTACACATCATACAGACAGTACACATCACATCACACAGTACACATCACATCATACAGTACACATCATACAGACAGTACACATCACATCATACAGTACACATCACATCACACAGTACACATCACATCATACAGACAGTACACATCATACAGACAGTACACATCATACAGACAGTACACATCACATCACACAGTACACATCACATCACACAGTACACATCATACAGTACACATCACATCACACAGTACACATCATACAGTACACATCACATCACACAGTACACATCACATCATACAGTACACATCACATCACACAGTACACATCACATCACACAGTACACATCACATCACACAGTACACATCATACAGACAGTACACATCACATCATACAGTACACATCACATCACACAGTACACATCACATCATACAGACAGTACACATCATACAGACAGTACACATCATACAGACAGTACACATCACATCACATCACACAGTACACATCATACAGTACACATCACATCACACAGTACACATCATACAGTACACATCACATCACACAGTACACATCACATCATACAGTACACATCACATCACATAGTACACATCACATCACACAGTACACATCACATCATACAGTACACATCATACAGACAGTACACATCACATCATACAGTACACATCACATCACACAGTACACATCACATCATACAGACAGTACACATCATACAGACAGTACACATCATACAGACAGTACACATCACATCATACAGTACACATCACATCACACAGTACACATCACATCATACAGACAGTACACATCATACAGACAGTACACATCATACAGACAGTACACATCATACAGACAGTACACATCATACAGACAGTACACATCACATCACACAGTACACATCACATCACACAGTACACATCATACAGTACACATCACATCACACAGTACACATCATACAGTACACATCACATCATACAGTACACATCACATCATACAGTACACATCACATCACACAGTACACATCACATCACACAGTACACATCACATCACACAGTACACATCACATCATACAGTACACATCATACAGACAGTACACATCACATCATACAGTACACATCACATCACACAGTACACATCACATCATACAGACAGTACACATCATACAGACAGTACACATCACATCATACAGTACACATCACATCACACAGTACACATCACATCATACAGACAGTACACATCATACAGACAGTACACATCACATCATACAGACAGTACACATCATACAGACAGTACACATCATACAGACAGTACACATCATACAGACAGTACACATCACATCACACAGTACACATCACATCATACAGTACACATCATACAGACAGTACACATCATACAGACAGTACACATCACATCATACAGTACACATCACATCACACAGTACACATCACATCATACAGTACACATCACATCATACAGTACACATCACATCACACAGTACACATCACATCACACAGTACACATCACATCATACAGTACACATCACATCATACAGTACACATCACATCACACAGTACACATCACATCACACAGTACACATCACATCACACAGTACACATCATACAGTACAGTACACATCACATCACACAGTACACATCACATCACACAGTACACATCATACAGTACACATCACATCACACAGTACACATCACACAGTACACATCACATCATACAGTACACATCACATCATACAGTACACATCACATCACACAGTACACATCACATCACACAGTACACATCACATCACACAGTACACATCACATCACACAGTACACATCACATCACACAGTACACATCACATCACACAGTACACATCACATCATACAGTACACATCACATCACACAGTACACATCACATCACACAGTTCACATCACACAGTACACATCACATCACACAGTACACATCACATCATACAGACAGTACACATCACATCATACAGTACACATCACATCATACAGTACACATCACATCACACAGTACACATCACATCATACAGTACACATCACATCACACAGTACACATCACATCATACAGACAGTACACATCATACAGACAGTACACATCACATCATACAGTACACATCACATCATACAGTACACATCACATCACACAGTACACATCACATCACACAGTACACATCACATCATACAGTACACATCACATCACACAGTACACATCACATCATACAGACAGTACACATCATACAGACAGTACACATCATACAGACAGTACACATCACATCATACAGTACACATCACATCACACAGTACACATCATACAGTACACATCACATCACACAGTACACATCACATCACACAGTACACATCACATCACACAGTACACATCATACAGTACACATCACATCACACAGTACACATCACACAGTACACATCATACAGACAGTACACATCATACAGACAGTACACATCACATCATACAGACAGTACACATCATACAGACAGTACACATCATACAGACAGTACACATCACATCATACAGTACACATCACATCACACAGTACACATCATACAGTACACATCACATCACACAGTACACATCACATCACACAGTACACATCACATCACACAGTACACATCATACAGTACACATCACATCACACAGTACACATCATACAGTACACATCACATCACACAGTACACATCATACAGTACACATCACATCACACAGTACACATCACATCACACAGTACACATCACATCACACAGTACACATCATACAGTACACATCACATCACACAGTACACATCACATCACACAGTACACATCACATCACACAGTACACATCACATCACACAGTACACATCACATCATACAGTACACATCACACAGTACACATCACATTATACAGTACACATCACACAGTACACATCACATCACACAGTACACATCATACAGACAGTACACATCACATCACACAGTACACATCACATCATACAGTACACATCATACAGACAGTACACATCACATCATACAGTACACATCACATCACACAGTACACATCACATCATACAGACAGTACACATCATACAGACAGTACACATCATACAGACAGTACACATCACATCACACAGTACACATCACATCACACAGTACACATCATACAGTACACATCACATCACACAGTACACATCATACAGTACACATCACATCACACAGTACACATCACATCATACAGTACACATCACATCACACAGTACACATCACATCACACAGTACACATCACATCACACAGTACACATCATACAGACAGTACACATCACATCATACAGTACACATCACATCACACAGTACACATCACATCATACAGACAGTACACATCATACAGACAGTACACATCATACAGACAGTACACATCACATCACATCACACAGTACACATCATACAGTACACATCACATCACACAGTACACATCATACAGTACACATCACATCACACAGTACACATCACATCATACAGTACACATCACATCACATAGTACACATCACATCACACAGTACACATCACATCATACAGTACACATCATACAGACAGTACACATCACATCATACAGTACACATCACATCACACAGTACACATCACATCATACAGACAGTACACATCATACAGACAGTACACATCATACAGACAGTACACATCACATCATACAGTACACATCACATCACACAGTACACATCACATCATACAGACAGTACACATCATACAGACAGTACACATCACATCATACAGACAGTACACATCATACAGACAGTACACATCATACAGACAGTACACATCATACAGACAGTACACATCACATCACACAGTACACATCACATCACACAGTACACATCATACAGTACACATCACATCACACAGTACACATCATACAGTACACATCACATCATACAGTACACATCACATCATACAGTACACATCACATCACACAGTACACATCACATCACACAGTACACATCACATCACACAGTACACATCACATCATACAGTACACATCACATCACACAGTACACATCACATCACACAGTACACATCACATCACACAGTACACATCATACAGTACAGTACACATCACATCACACAGTACACATCACATCACACAGTACACATCACATCACACAGTACACATCATACAGTACACATCACATCACACAGTACACATCACACAGTACACATCACATCATACAGTACACATCACATCATACAGTACACATCACATCACACAGTACACATCACATCACACAGTACACATCACATCACACAGTACACATCACATCACACAGTACACATCACATCATACAGTACACATCACATCACACAGTACACATCACATCACACAGTACACATCACATCACACAGTACACATCACATCACACAGTACACATCACATCACACAGTACACATCACATCATACAGTACACATCACATCACACAGTACACATCACATCATACAGTACACATCACATCACACAGTACACATCACATCATACAGACAGTACACATCACATCATACAGTACACATCACATCATACAGTACACATCACATCACACAGTACACATCACATCATACAGTACACATCACATCACACAGTACACATCACATCATACAGACAGTACACATCATACAGACAGTACACATCACATCATACAGTACACATCACATCATACAGTACACATCACATCACACAGTACACATCACATCACACAGTACACATCACATCATACAGTACACATCACATCACACAGTACACATCACATCATACAGACAGTACACATCATACAGACAGTACACATCACATCATACAGTACACATCACATCACACAGTACACATCATACAGTACACATCACATCACACAGTACACATCACATCACACAGTACACATCACATCACACAGTACACATCATACAGTACACATCACATCACACAGTACACATCACATCACACAGTACACATCACACAGTACACATCATACAGACAGTACACATCACATCATACAGTACACATCACATCACACAGTACACATCACATCATACAGACAGTACACATCATACAGACAGTACACATCACATCACACAGTACACATCACATCACACAGTACACATCATACAGTACACATCACATCACACAGTACACATCATACAGTACACATCACATCACACAGTACACATCATACAGTACACATCACATCACACAGTACACATCACATCATACAGTACACATCACATCACACAGTACACATCACATCACACAGTACACATCATACAGACAGTACACATCACATCATACAGTACACATCACATCACACAGTACACATCACATCATACAGACAGTACACATCATACAGACAGTACACATCACATCACACTGTACACATCACATCACACAGTACACATCATACAGTACACATCACATCACACAGTACACATCATACAGTACACATCACATCACACAGTACACATCATACAGTACACATCACATCACACAGTACACATCACATCACACAGTACACATCACATCATACAGTACACATCACATCACACAGTACACATCACATCATACAGTACACATCACATCACACAGTACACATCACATCACACAGTACACATCACATCATACAGTACACATCATACAGACAGTACACATCACATCATACAGTACACATCACATCACACAGTACACATCACATCATACAGACAGTACACATCATACAGACAGTACACATCACATCATACAGTACACATCACATCACACAGTACACATCACATCATACAGAAAGTACACATCATACAGACAGTACACATCATACAGACAGTACACATCATACAGACAGTACACATCACATCACACAGTACACATCATACAGTACACATCACATCACACAGTACACATCATACAGTACACATCACATCACACAGTACACATCACATCATACAGTACACATCACATCACACAGTACACATCACATCACACAGTACACATCACATCATACAGTACACATCATACAGACAGTACACATCATACAGACAGTACACATCACATCATACAGTACACATCACATCACACAGTACACATCACATCATACAGTACACATCACATCATACAGTACACATCACATCACACAGTACACATCACATCACACAGTACACATCACATCACACAGTACACATCACATCATACAGTACACATCACATCATACAGTACACATCACATCACACAGTACACATCACATCACACAGTACACATCACATCACACAGTACACATCATACAGTACACATCACATCACACAGTACACATCACACAGTACACATCACATCATACAGTACACATCACATCATACAGTACACATCACATCACACAGTACACATCACATCACACAGTACACATCACATCACACAGTACACATCACATCACACAGTACACATCACATCATACAGTACACATCACATCATACAGTACACATCACATCACACAGTACACATCACATCATACAGTACACATCACATCATACAGTACACATCACATCACACAGTACACATCACATCATACAGTACACATCACATCATACAGACAGTACACATCACATCATACAGTACACATCACATCATACAGTACACATCACATCACACAGTACACATCACATCATACAGTACACATCACATCACACAGTACACATCACATCATACAGACAGTACACATCATACAGACAGTACACATCACATCATACAGTACACATCACATCATACAGTACACATCACATCACACAGTACACATCACATCATACAGTACACATCACATCACACAGTACACATCACATCATACAGACAGTACACATCATACAGACAGTACACATCACATCATACAGTACACATCACATCACACAGTACACATCATACAGTACACATCACATCACACAGTACACATCACATCACACAGTACACATCACATCACACAGTACACATCATACAGTACACATCACATCACACAGTACACATCACACAGTACACATCATACAGACAGTACACATCATACAGACAGTACACATCACATCATACAGACAGTACACATCATACAGACAGTACACATCATACAGACAGTACACATCACATCATACAGTACACATCACATCACACAGTACACATCATACAGTACACATCACATCACACAGTACACATCACATCACACAGTACACATCATACAGTACACATCACATCACACAGTACACATCATACAGTACACATCACATCACACAGTACACATCATACAGTACACATCACATCACACAGTACACATCACATCACACAGTACACATCACATCACACAGTACACATCATACAGTACACATCACATCACACAGTACACATCACATCACACAGTACACATCACATCACACAGTACACATCACATCACACAGTACACATCACACAGTACACATCACATTATACAGTACACATCACACAGTACACATCACATCACACAGTACACATTATACAGACAGTACACATCACATCACACAGTACACATCACATCATACAGTACACATCATACAGACAGTACACATCACATCATACAGTACACATCACATCACACAGTACACATCACATCATACAGACAGTACACATCATACAGACAGTACACATCATACAGACAGTACACATCACATCACACAGTACACATCACATCACACAGTACACATCATACAGTACACATCACATCACACAGTACACATCATAGAGTACACATCACATCACACAGTACACATCATACAGTACACATCACATCATACAGTACACATCACATCACACAGTACACATCACATCACACAGTACACATCACATCACACAGTACACATCATACAGACAGTACACATCACATCATACAGTACACATCACATCACACAGTACACATCACATCATACAGACAGTACACATCATACAGACAGTACACATCATACAGACAGTACACATCACATCACACAGTGCACATCACATCACACAGTACACATCATACAGTACACATCACATCACACAGTACACATCACACAGTACACATCATACAGTACACATCACATCACACAGTACACATCACATCATACAGTACACATCACATCACACAGTACACATCACATCACACAGTACACATCACATCATACAGTACACATCATACAGACAGTACACATCACATCATACAGTACACATCACATCACACAGTACACATCACATCATACAGACAGTACACATCACACAGACAGTACACATCATACAGACAGTACACATCACATCATACAGTACACATCACATCACACAGTACACATCACATCATACAGACAGTACACATCATACAGACAGTACACATCACATCATACAGACAGTACACATCATACAGACAGTACACATCATACAGACAGTACACATCATACAGACAGTACACATCACATCACACAGTACACATCACATCACACAGTACACATCATACAGTACACATCACATCACACAGTACACATCACATCATACAGTACACATCACATCACACAGTACACATCACATCATACAGTACACATCATACAGACAGTACACATTATACAGACAGTACACATCACATCATACAGTACACATCACATCACACAGTACACATCACATCATACAGTACACATCACATCATACAGTACACATCACATCACACAGTACACATCACATCACACAGTACACATCACATCATACAGTACACATCACATCATACAGTACACATCACATCACACAGTACACATCACATCACACAGTACACATCACATCACACAGTACACATCACATCACACAGTACACATCATACAGTACACATCACATCACACAGTACACATCACACAGTACACATCACATCACACAGTACACATCACATCATACAGTACACATCACATCACACAGTACACATCACATCACACAGTACACATCACATCACACAGTACACATCACATCATACAGTACACATCACATCATACAGTACACATCACATCACACAGTACACATCACATCACACAGTACACATCACATCACACAGTACACATCACATCATACAGTACACATCACATCATACAGTACACATCACATCACACAGTACACATCACATCACACAGTACACATCACATCATACAGTACACATCACATCATACAGTACACATCACATCATACAGTACACATCACATCACACAGTACACATCAAATCACACAGTACACATCACATCACACAGTACACATCACATCACACAGTACACATCACATCATACAGTACACATCACATCATACAGTACACATCACATCACACAGTACACATCACATCACACAGTACACATCACATCACACATCACATCACACAGTACACATCACATCATACAGTACACATCACATCACACAGTACACATCACATCATACAGTACACATCACATCACACAGTACACATCACATCACACAGTACACATCACATCATACAGTACACATCACATTACACATCACATCACACAGTACACATCACATCACACAGTACACATCACATCACACAGTACACATCACATCACACAGTACACATCACATCACACAGTACACATCATACAGTACACATCACATCATACAGTACACATCACATCACACATCACATCACACAGTACACATCACATCATACAGTACACATCATACAGTACACATCATACAGTACACATCACATCACACAGTACACATCATACAGTACACATCACATCACACAGTACACATCACATCACACAGTACACATCACATCACACAGTACACATCATACAGTACACATCACATCACACATCACATCACACAGTACACATCACATCATACAGTACACATCATACAGTACACATCACATCACACAGTACACATCATACAGTACACATCACATCACACAGTACACATCACATCACACAGTACACATCATACAGTACACATCACATCACACATCACATCACACAGTACACATCACATCATACAGTACACATCATACAGTACACATCACATCACACAGTACACATCATACAGTACACATCACATCACACAGTACACATCACATCATACAGTACACATCACATCACACAGTACACATCACATCATACAGTACACATCACATTACACATCACATCACACAGTACACATCACATCACACAGTACACATCACATCACACAGTACACATCATACAGTACACATCACATCATACAGTACACATCACATCACACATCACATCACACAGTACACATCACATCATACAGTACACATCATACAGTACACATCACACAGTACACATCACATCACACAGTACACATCACATCACACAGTACACATCATACAGTACACATCACATCATACAGTACACATCACATCACACATTACACATCATACAGTACACATCACATCACACAGTACACATCACATCACACAGTACACATCACATCACACATCACATCACACAGTACACATCACATCATACAGTACACATCACATCACACAGTACACATCACATCACACAGTACACATCATACATCACACATCACATCACACCGTACACATCACATCATACAGTACACATCACACAGTACACATCATACAGTACACATCACATCATACAGTACACATCACATCACACATCACATCACACAGTACACATCACATCATACAGTACACATCACATCACACAGTACACATCACATCACACATCACATCACACAGTACACATCACATCATACAGTACACATCATACAGTACACATCACACAGTACACATCATACAGTACACATCACATCACACAGTACACATCATACAGTACACATCACATCACACAGTACACATCACATCATACAGTACACATCATACAGTACACATCACATCACACAGTACACATCACATCACACAGTACACATCACATCACACAGTACACATCATACAGTACACATCACATCACACAGTACACATCATACAGTACACATCACATCACACAGTACACATCACATCATACAGTACACATCACATCACACAGTACACATCACATCACACAGTACACATCACATCACACAGTACACATCATACAGTACACATCACATCACACAGTACACATCATACAGTACACATCACATCATACAGTACACATCACATCACACAGTACACATCATACAGTACACATCACATCACACAGTACACATCACATCATACAGTACACATCACATCACACAGTACACATCACATCACACAGTACACATCACATCATACAGTACACATCATACAGACAGTACACATCATACAGACAGTACACATCACACAGTACACATCACATCACACAGTACACATCACATCATACAGTACACATCACATCACACAGTACACATCACATCACACAGTACACATCACATCACACAGTACACATCACATCACACAGTACACATCACATCACACAGTACACATCACATCATACAGTACACATCACATCATACAGTACACATCACATCACACAGTACACATCACATCACACAGTACACATCACATCACACATCACATCACACAGTACACATCACATCATACAGTACACATCACATCACACAGTACACATCACATCATACAGTACACATCATACAGTACACATCACATCATACAGTACACATCACATCACACAGTACACATCACATCACACAGTACACATCACACAGTACACATCACATTACACATCACATCACACAGTACACATCACATCACACAGTACACATCACATCACACAGTACACATCATACAGTACACATCACATCATACAGTACACATCACATCACACATCACATCACACAGTACACATCACATCACACAGTACACATCATACAGTACACATCACATCACACAGTACACATCACATCACACAGTACACATCATACAGTACACATCACATCACACATCACATCACACAGTACACATCACATCATACAGTACACATCATACAGTACACATCACATCACACAGTACACATCATACAGTACACATCACATCACACAGTACACATCACATCACACATCACATCACACAGTACACATCACATCATACAGTACACATCATACAGTACACATCACATCATACAGTACACATCACATCACACAGTACACATCACATCACACATCACATCACACAGTACACATCACATCATACAGTACACATCACATCACACAGTACACATCACATCATACAGTACACATCATACAGTACACATCACATCATACAGTACACATCACATCACACAGTACACATCACATCACACAGTACACATCACACAGTACACATCACATTACACATCACATCATACAGTACACATCATACAGTACACATCACATCACACAGTACACATCATACAGTACACATCACATCACACAGTACACATCACATCACACATCACATCACACAGTACACATCACATCATACAGTACACATCATACAGTACACATCACATCATACAGTACACATCACATCACACATCACATCACACAGTACACATCACATCATACAGTACACATCATACAGTACACATCACATCACACAGTACACATCACACAGTACACATCACATCATACAGTACACATCACATCACACAGTACACATCACATCACACAGTACACATCACATCACACAGTACACATCACATCATACAGTACACATCACATCACACAGTACACATCACATCACACAGTACACATCACATCACACAGTACACATCACATCACACAGTACACATCACATCACACAGTACACATCACATCATACAGACAGTACACATCACATCATACAGTACACATCACATCACACAGTACACATCACATCATACAGTACACATCACATCACACAGTACACATCACATCATACAGACAGTACACATCACATCATACAGTACACATCACATCATACAGTACACATCACATCACACAGTACACATCACATCATACAGTACACATCACATCACACAGTACACATCACATCATACAGACAGTACACATCATACAGACAGTACACATCACATCATACAGTACACATCACATCATACAGTACACATCACATCACACAGTACACATCACATCACACAGTACACATCACATCATACAGTACACATCACATCACACAGTACACATCACATCATACAGACAGTACACATCATACAGACAGTACACATCATACAGACAGTACACATCACATCATACAGTACACATCACATCACACAGTACACATCATACAGTACACATCACATCACACAGTACACATCACATCACACAGTACACATCACATCACACAGTACACATCATACAGTACACATCACATCACACAGTACACATCACACAGTACACATCATACAGACAGTACACATCATACAGACAGTACACATCACATCATACAGACAGTACACATCATACAGACAGTACACATCATACAGACAGTACACATCACATCACACAGTACACATCATACAGTACACATCACATCACACAGTACACATCACATCACACAGTACACATCACATCACACAGTACACATCACATCACACAGAACACATCATACAGTACACATCACATCACACAGTACACATCATACAGTACACATCACATCACACAGTACACATCATACAGTACACATCACATCACACAGTACACATCACATCACACAGTACACATCACATCACACTGTACACATCATACAGTACACATGACATCACACAGTACACATCACATCACACAGTACACATCACATCACACAGTACACATCACATCATACAGTACACATCACACAGTACACATCACATTATACAGTACACATCTCACAGTACACATCACATCACACAGTACACATCATACAGACAGTACACATCACATCACACAGTACACATCACATCATACAGTACACATCATACAGACAGTACACATCACATCATACAGTACACATCACATCACACAGTACACATCACATCATACAGACAGTACACATCATACAGACAGTACACATCATACAGACAGTACACATCACATCACACAGTACACATCACATCATACAGTACACATCACATCACACAGTACACATCATACAGTACACATCACATCACACAGTACACATCATACAGTACACATCACATCACACAGTACACATCACATCATACAGTACACATCACATCACACAGTACACATCACATCACACAGTACACATCACATCACACAGTACACATCATACAGACAGTACACATCACATCATACAGTACACATCACATCACACAGTACACATCACATCATACAGACAGTACACATCATACAGACAGTACACATCATACAGACAGTACACATCACATCATACAGTACACATCACATCACACAGTACACATCACATCATACAGTACACATCACATCATACAGTACACATCACATCACACAGTACACATCACATCACACAGTACACATCACATCATACAGTACACATCATACAGACAGTACACATCACATCATACAGTACACATCACATCACACAGTACACATCACATCATACAGACAGTACACATCATACAGACAGTACACATCATACAGACAGTACACATCACATCATACAGTACACATCACATCACACAGTACACATCACATCATACAGTACACATCACATCACACAGTACACATCACATCACACAGTACACATCACATCACACAGTACACATCACATCACACAGTACACATCACATCATACAGTACACATCACATCATACAGTACACATCACATCACACAGTACACATCACATCACACAGTACACATCACATCACACAGTACACATCACATCATACAGTACACATCACATCATACAGTACACATCACATCACACAGTACACATCACATCACACAGTACACATCACATCATACAGTACACATCACATCATACAGTACACATCACATCATACAGTACACATCACATCACACAGTACACATCAAATCACACAGTACACATCACATCACACAGTACACATCACATCACACAGTACACATCACATCATACAGTACACATCACATCATACAGTACACATCACATCACACAGTACACATCACATCACACAGTACACATCACATCACACATCACATCACACAGTACACATCACATCATACAGTACACATCACATCACACAGTACACATCACATCATACAGTACACATCACATCACACAGTACACATCACATCACACAGTACACATCACATCATACAGTACACATCACATTACACATCACATCACACAGTACACATCACATCACACAGTACACATCACATCACACAGTACACATCACATCACACAGTACACATCACATCACACAGTACACATCATACAGTACACATCACATCATACAGTACACATCACATCACACATCACATCACACAGTACACATCACATCATACAGTACACATCATACAGTACACATCATACAGTACACATCACATCACACAGTACACATCATACAGTACACATCACATCACACAGTACACATCACATCACACAGTACACATCACATCACACAGTACACATCATACAGTACACATCACATCACACATCACATCACACAGTACACATCACATCATACAGTACACATCATACAGTACACATCACATCACACAGTACACATCATACAGTACACATCACATCACACAGTACACATCACATCACACAGTACACATCATACAGTACACATCACATCACACATCACATCACACAGTACACATCACATCATACAGTACACATCATACAGTACACATCACATCACACAGTACACATCATACAGTACACATCACATCACACAGTACACATCACATCATACAGTACACATCACATCACACAGTACACATCACATCATACAGTACACATCACATTACACATCACATCACACAGTACACATCACATCACACAGTACACATCACATCACACAGTACACATCATACAGTACACATCACATCATACAGTACACATCACATCACACATCACATCACACAGTACACATCACATCATACAGTACACATCATACAGTACACATCACACAGTACACATCACATCACACAGTACACATCACATCACACAGTACACATCATACAGTACACATCACATCATACAGTACACATCACATCACACATTACACATCATACAGTACACATCACATCACACAGTACACATCACATCACACAGTACACATCACATCACACATCACATCACACAGTACACATCACATCATACAGTACACATCACATCACACAGTACACATCACATCACACAGTACACATCATACATCACACATCACATCACACCGTACACATCACATCATACAGTACACATCACACAGTACACATCATACAGTACACATCACATCATACAGTACACATCACATCACACATCACATCACACAGTACACATCACATCATACAGTACACATCACATCACACAGTACACATCACATCACACATCACATCACACAGTACACATCACATCATACAGTACACATCATACAGTACACATCACACAGTACACATCATACAGTACACATCACATCACACAGTACACATCATACAGTACACATCACATCACACAGTACACATCACATCATACAGTACACATCATACAGTACACATCACATCACACAGTACACATCACATCACACAGTACACATCACATCACACAGTACACATCATACAGTACACATCACATCACACAGTACACATCATACAGTACACATCACATCACACAGTACACATCACATCATACAGTACACATCACATCACACAGTACACATCACATCACACAGTACACATCACATCACACAGTACACATCATACAGTACACATCACATCACACAGTACACATCATACAGTACACATCACATCATACAGTACACATCACATCACACAGTACACATCATACAGTACACATCACATCACACAGTACACATCACATCATACAGTACACATCACATCACACAGTACACATCACATCACACAGTACACATCACATCATACAGTACACATCATACAGACAGTACACATCATACAGACAGTACACATCACACAGTACACATCACATCACACAGTACACATCACATCATACAGTACACATCACATCACACAGTACACATCACATCACACAGTACACATCACATCACACAGTACACATCACATCACACAGTACACATCACATCACACAGTACACATCACATCATACAGTACACATCACATCATACAGTACACATCACATCACACAGTACACATCACATCACACATCACATCACACAGTACACATCACATCATACAGTACACATCACATCACACAGTACACATCACATCACACAGTACACATCACATCACACAGTACACATCACATCATACAGTACACATCACATCACACAGTACACATCACATCACACAGTACACATCACATCACACATCACATCACACAGTACACATCACATCATACAGTACACATCACATCACACAGTACACATCACATCATACAGTACACATCATACAGTACACATCACATCATACAGTACACATCACATCACACAGTACACATCACATCACACAGTACACATCACACAGTACACATCACATTACACATCACATCACACAGTACACATCACATCACACAGTACACATCACATCACACAGTACACATCATACAGTACACATCACATCATACAGTACACATCACATCACACATCACATCACACAGTACACATCACATCACACAGTACACATCATACAGTACACATCACATCACACAGTACACATCACATCACACAGTACACATCATACAGTACACATCACATCACACATCACATCACACAGTACACATCACATCATACAGTACACATCATACAGTACACATCACATCACACAGTACACATCATACAGTACACATCACATCACACAGTACACATCACATCACACATCACATCACACAGTACACATCACATCATACAGTACACATCATACAGTACACATCACATCATACAGTACACATCACATCACACATCACATCACACAGTACACATCACATCATACAGTACACATCATACAGTACACATCACATCACACAGTACACATCACACAGTACACATCACATCATACAGTACACATCACATCACACAGTACACATCACATCACACAGTACACATCACATCACACAGTACACATCACATCATACAGTACACATCACATCACACAGTACACATCACATCACACAGTACACATCACATCACACAGTACACATCACATCACACAGTACACATCACATCACACAGTACACATCACATCATACAGACAGTACACATCACATCATACAGTACACATCACATCACACAGTACACATCACATCATACAGTACACATCACATCACACAGTACACATCACATCATACAGACAGTACACATCACATCATACAGTACACATCACATCATACAGTACACATCACATCACACAGTACACATCACATCATACAGTACACATCACATCACACAGTACACATCACATCATACAGACAGTACACATCATACAGACAGTACACATCACATCATACAGTACACATCACATCATACAGTACACATCACATCACACAGTACACATCACATCACACAGTACACATCACATCATACAGTACACATCACATCACACAGTACACATCACATCATACAGACAGTACACATCATACAGACAGTACACATCATACAGACAGTACACATCACATCATACAGTACACATCACATCACACAGTACACATCATACAGTACACATCACATCACACAGTAC
The DNA here is from genome assembly GCA_029206835.1 of Rana muscosa. NCBI lineage: Eukaryota > Metazoa > Chordata > Amphibia > Anura > Ranidae > Rana > Rana muscosa. The sequence continues at coordinate 83,882,161 of CM055128.1, forward strand.
ACATCACATCACACAGTACACATCACATCACACAGTACACATCATACAGTACACATCACATCACACAGTACACATCACACAGTACACATCATACAGACAGTACACATCATACAGACAGTACACATCACATCATACAGACAGTACACATCATACAGACAGTACACATCATACAGACAGTACACATCACATCACACAGTACACATCATACAGTACACATCACATCACACAGTACACATCACATCACACAGTACACATCACATCACACAGTACACATCACATCACACAGAACACATCATACAGTACACATCACATCACACAGTACACATCATACAGTACACATCACATCACACAGTACACATCATACAGTACACATCACATCACACAGTACACATCACATCACACAGTACACATCACATCACACTGTACACATCATACAGTACACATGACATCACACAGTACACATCACATCACACAGTACACATCACATCACACAGTACACATCACATCACACAGTACACATCACATCATACAGTACACATCACACAGTACACATCACATTATACAGTACACATCTCACAGTACACATCACATCACACAGTACACATCATACAGACAGTACACATCACATCACACAGTACACATCACATCATACAGTACACATCATACAGACAGTACACATCACATCATACAGTACACATCACATCACACAGTACACATCACATCATACAGACAGTACACATCATACAGACAGTACACATCATACAGACAGTACACATCACATCACACAGTACACATCACATCATACAGTACACATCACATCACACAGTACACATCATACAGTACACATCACATCACACAGTACACATCATACAGTACACATCACATCACACAGTACACATCACATCATACAGTACACATCACATCACACAGTACACATCACATCACACAGTACACATCACATCACACAGTACACATCATACAGACAGTACACATCACATCATACAGTACACATCACATCACACAGTACACATCACATCATACAGACAGTACACATCATACAGACAGTACACATCATACAGACAGTACACATCACATCATACAGTACACATCACATCACACAGTACACATCACATCATACAGACAGTACACATCATACAGACAGTACACATCACATCATACAGACAGTACACATCATACAGACAGTACACATCATACAGACAGTACACATCATACAGACAGTACACATCACATCACACAGTACACATCACATCACACAGTACACATCATACAGTACACATCACATCACACAGTACACATCATACAGTACACATCACATCACACAGTACACATCACATCATACAGTACACATCACATCACACAGTACACATCACATCACACAGTACACATCACATCATACAGTACACATCATACAGACAGTACACATCATACAGACAGTACACATCACATCATACAGTACACATCACATCACACAGTACACATCACATCATACAGTACACATCACATCATACAGTACACATCACATCACACAGTACACATCACATCACACAGTACACATCACATCACACAGTACACATCACATCATACAGTACACATCACATCACACAGTACACATCACATCACACAGTACACATCACATCACACAGTACACATCACATCACACAGTACACATCATACAGTACAGTACACATCACATCACACAGTACACATCACATCACACAGTACACATCACATCACACAGTACACATCATACAGTACACATCACATCACACAGTACACATCACACAGTACACATCACATCACACAGTACACATCATACAGTACACATCACATCACACAGTACACATCACACAGTACACATCACATCATACAGTACACATCACATCATACAGTACACATCACATCACACAGTACACATCACATCACACAGTACACATCACATCACACAGTACACATCACATCACACAGTACACATCACATCATACAGTACACATCACATCACACAGTACACATCACATCACACAGTACACATCACATCACACAGTACACATCACATCACACAGTACACATCACATCACACAGTACACATCACATCATACAGTACACATCACATCACACAGTACACATCACATCATACAGTACACATCACATCACACAGTACACATCACATCATACAGACAGTACACATCACATCATACAGTACACATCACATCATACAGTACACATCACATCACACAGTACACATCACATCATACAGTACACATCACATCACACAGTACACATCACATCATACAGACAGTACACATCATACAGACAGTACACATCACATCATACAGTACACATCACATCATACAGTACACATCACATCACACAGTACACATCACATCACACAGTACACATCACATCACACAGTACACATCACATCACACAGTACACATCATACAGTACACATCACATCACACAGTACACATCACACAGTACACATCATACAGACAGTACACATCATACAGACAGTACACATCACATCATACAGACAGTACACATCATACAGACAGTACACATCATACAGACAGTACACATCACATCATACAGTACACATCACATCACACAGTACACATCATACAGTACACATCACATCACACAGTACACATCACATCACACAGTACACATCACATCACACAGTACACATCATACAGTACACATCACATCACACAGTACACATCATACAGTACACATCACATCACACAGTACACATCATACAGTACACATCACATCACACAGTACACATCACATCACACAGTACACATCACATCACACAGTACACATCACATCATACAGTACACATCACATCATACAGTACACATCACACAGTACACATCACATTATACAGTACACATCACACAGTACACATCACATCACACAGTACACATCATACAGACAGTACACATCACATCACACAGTACACATCACATCATACAGTACACATCATACAGACAGTACACATCACATCATACAGTACACATCACATCACACAGTACACATCACATCATACAGACAGTACACATCATACAGACAGTACACATCACATCACACAGTACACATCACATCACACAGTACACATCATACAGTACACATCACATCACACAGTACACATCATACAGTACACATCACATCACACAGTACACATCATACAGTACACATCACATCACACAGTACACATCACATCATACAGTACACATCACATCACACAGTACACATCACATCACACAGTACACATCATACAGACAGTACACATCACATCATACAGTACACATCACATCACACAGTACACATCACATCATACAGACAGTACACATCATACAGACAGTACACATCACATCACACAGTACACATCACATCACACAGTACACATCATACAGTACACATCACATCACACAGTACACATCATACAGTACACATCACATCACACAGTACACATCATACAGTTCACATCACACAGTACACATCACATCATACAGTACACATCACATCACACAGTACACATCACATCACACAGTACACATCACATCATACAGACAGTACACATCACATCATACAGTACACATCACATCACACAGTACACATCACATCATACAGACAGTACACATCATACAGACAGTACACATCACATCATACAGTACACATCACATCACACAGTACACATCACATCATACAGACAGTACACATCATACAGACAGTACACATCACATCATACAGACAGTACACATCATACAGACAGTACACATCATACAGACAGTACACATCATACAGACAGTACACATCACATCACACAGTACACATCATACAGTACACATCACATCACACAGTACACATCATACAGTACACATCACATCACACAGTACACATCACATCATACAGTACACATCACATCACACAGTACACATCACATCACACAGTACACATCACATCATACAGTACACATCATACAGACAGTACACATCATACAGACAGTACACATCACATCATACAGTACACATCACATCACACAGTACACATCACATCATACAGTACACATCACATCATACAGTACACATCACATCACACAGTACACATCACATCACACAGTACACATCACATCACACAGTACACATCACATCATACAGTACACATCACATCACACAGTACACATCACATCACACAGTACACATCACATCACACAGTACACATCATACAGTACAGTACACATCACATCACACAGTACACATCACATCACACAGTACACATCACATCACACAGTACACATCATACAGTACACATCACATCATACAGTACACATCACATCATACAGTACACATCACATCACACAGTACACATCACATCACACAGTACACATCACATCACACAGTACACATCACATCACACAGTACACATCACATCATACAGTACACATCACATCATACAGTACACATCACATCACACAGTACACATCACATCACACAGTACACATCACATCATACAGTACACATCACATCACACAGTACACATCACATCATACAGTACACATCACATCATACAGACAGTACACATCACATCATACAGTACACATCACATCATACAGTACACATCACATCACACAGTACACATCACATCATACAGTACACATCACATCACACAGTACACATCACATCATACAGACAGTACACATCATACAGACAGTACACATCACATCATACAGTACACATCACATCATACAGTACACATCACATCACACAGTACACATCACATCATACAGTACACATCACATCACACAGTACACATCACATCATACAGACAGTACACATCATACAGACAGTACACATCATACAGACAGTACACATCACATCATACAGTACACATCACATCACACAGTACACATCATACAGTACACATCACATCACACAGTACACATCACATCACACAGTACACATCACATCACACAGTACACATCATACAGTACACATCACATCACACAGTACACATCACACAGTACACATCATACAGACAGTACACATCATACAGACAGTACACATCACATCATACAGACAGTACACATCATACAGACAGTACACATCATACAGACAGTACACATCACATCATACAGTACACATCACATCACACAGTACACATCATACAGTACACATCACATCACACAGTACACATCACATCACACAGTACACATCATACAGTACACATCACATCACACAGTACACATCATACAGTACACATCACATCACACAGTACACATCATACAGTACACATCACATCACACAGTACACATCACATCACACAGTACACATCACATCACACAGTACACATCATACAGTACACATCACATCACACAGTACACATCACATCACACAGTACACATCACATCACACAGTACACATCACATCATACAGTACACATCACACAGTACACATCACATTATACAGTACACATCACACAGTACACATCACATCACACAGTACACATCATACAGACAGTACACATCACATCACACAGTACACATCACATCATACAGTACACATCATACAGACAGTACACATCACATCATACAGTACACATCACATCACACAGTACACATCACATCATACAGACAGTACACATCATACAGACAGTACACATCATACAGACAGTACACATCACATCACACAGTACACATCACATCACACAGTACACATCATACAGTACACATCACATCACACAGTACACATCATACAGTACACATCACATCACACAGTACACATCATACAGTACACATCACATCATACAGTACACATCACATCACACAGTACACATCACATCACACAGTACACATCACATCACACAGTACACATCATACAGACAGTACACATCACATCATACAGTACACATCACATCACACAGTACACATCACATCATACAGACAGTACACATCATACAGACAGTACACATCACATCACACAGTACACATCACATCACACAGTACACATCATACAGTACACATCACATCACACAGTACACATCATACAGTACACATCACATCACACAGTACACATCATACAGTACACATCACATCACACAGTACACATCACATCATACAGTACACATCACATCACACAGTACACATCACATCACACAGTACACATCATACAGACAGTACACATCACATCATACAGTACACATCACATCACACAGTACACATCACATCATACAGACAGTACACATCATACAGACAGTACACATCACATCACACAGTACACATCACATCACACAGTACACATCATACAGTACACATCACATCACACAGTACACATCATACAGTACACATCACATCACACAGTACACATCATACAGTTCACATCACACAGTACACATCACATCATACAGTACACATCACATCACACAGTACACATCACATCACACAGTACACATCACATCATACAGACAGTACACATCACATCATACAGTACACATCACATCACACAGTACACATCACATCATACAGACAGTACACATCATACAGACAGTACACATCACATCATACAGTACACATCACATCACACAGTACACATCACATCATACAGACAGTACACATCAAACAGACAGTACACATCACATCATACAGACAGTACACATCATACAGACAGTACACATCATACAGACAGTACACATCATACAGACAGTACACATCACATCACACAGTACACATCATACAGTACACATCACATCACACAGTACACATCATACAGTACACATCACATCACACAGTACACATCACATCATACAGTACACATCACATCACACAGTACACATCACATCACACAGTACACATCACATCATACAGTACACATCATACAGACAGTACACATCATACAGACAGTACACATCACATCATACAGTACACATCACATCACACAGTACACATCACATCATACAGTACACATCACATCATACAGTACACATCACATCACACAGTACACATCACATCACACAGTACACATCACATCACACAGTACACATCACATCATACAGTACACATCACATCATACAGTACACATCACATCACACAGTACACATCACATCACACAGTACACATCACATCACACAGTACACATCATACAGTACAGTACACATCACATCACACAGTACACATCACATCACACAGTACACATCACATCACACAGTACACATCATACAGTACACATCACATCACACAGTACACATCACACAGTACACATCACATCATACAGTACACATCACATCATACAGTACACATCACATCACACAGTACACATCACATCACACAGTACACATCACATCACACAGTACACATCACATCACACAGTACACATCACATCATACAGTACACATCACATCATACAGTACACATCACATCACACAGTACACATCACATCACACAGTACACATCACATCATACAGTACACATCACATCACACAGTACACATCACATCATACAGTACACATCACATCATACAGACAGTACACATCACATCATACAGTACACATCACATCATACAGTACACATCACATCACACAGTACACATCACATCATACAGTACACATCACATCACACAGTACACATCACATCATACAGACAGTACACATCATACAGACAGTACACATCACATCATACAGTACACATCACATCATACAGTACACATCACATCACACAGTACACATCACATCATACAGTACACATCACATCACACAGTACACATCACATCATACAGACAGTACACATCATACAGACAGTACACATCATACAGACAGTACACATCACATCATACAGTACACATCACATCACACAGTACACATCATACAGTACACATCACATCACACAGTACACATCACATCACACAGTACACATCACATCACACAGTACACATCATACAGTACACATCACATCACACAGTACACATCACACAGTACACATCATACAGACAGTACACATCATACAGACAGTACACATCACATCATACAGACAGTACACATCATACAGACAGTACACATCATACAGACAGTACACATCACATCATACAGTACACATCACATCACACAGTACACATCATACAGTACACATCACATCACACAGTACACATCACATCACACAGTACACATCATACAGTACACATCACATCACACAGTACACATCATACAGTACACATCACATCACACAGTACACATCATACAGTACACATCACATCACACAGTACACATCACATCACACAGTACACATCACATCACACAGTACACATCATACAGTACACATCACATCACACAGTACACATCACATCACACAGTACACATCACATCACACAGTACACATCACATCATACAGTACACATCACACAGTACACATCACATTATACAGTACACATCACACAGTACACATCACATCACACAGTACACATCATACAGACAGTACACATCACATCACACAGTACACATCACATCATACAGTACACATCATACAGACAGTACACATCACATCATACAGTACACATCACATCACACAGTACACATCACATCATACAGACAGTACACATCATACAGACAGTACACATCATACAGACAGTACACATCACATCACACAGTACACATCACATCACACAGTACACATCATACAGTACACATCACATCACACAGTACACATCATACAGTACACATCACATCACACAGTACACATCATACAGTACACATCACATCATACAGTACACATCACATCACACAGTACACATCACATCACACAGTACACATCACATCACACAGTACACATCATACAGACAGTACACATCACATCATACAGTACACATCACATCACACAGTACACATCACATCATACAGACAGTACACATCATACAGACAGTACACATCATACAGACAGTACACATCACATCACACAGTGCACATCACATCACACAGTACACATCATACAGTACACATCACATCACACAGTACACATCATACAGTACACATCACATCACACAGTACACATCATACAGTACACATCACATCACACAGTACACATCACATCATACAGTACACATCACATCACACAGTACACATCACATCACACAGTACACATCACATCATACAGTACACATCATACAGACAGTACACATCACATCATACAGTACACATCACATCACACAGTACACATCACATCATACAGACAGTACACATCATACAGACAGTACACATCATACAGACAGTACACATCACATCATACAGTACACATCACATCACACAGTACACATCACATCATACAGACAGTACACATCATACAGACAGTACACATCACATCATACAGACAGTACACATCATACAGACAGTACACATCATACAGACAGTACACATCATACAGACAGTACACATCACATCACACAGTACACATCACATCACACAGTACACATCATACAGTACACATCACATCACACAGTACACATCACATCATACAGTACACATCACATCACACAGTACACATCACATCATACAGTACACATCATACAGACAGTACACATCATACAGACAGTACACATCACATCATACAGTACACATCACATCACACAGTACACATCACATCATACAGTACACATCACATCATACAGTACACATCACATCACACAGTACACATCACATCACACAGTACACATCACATCATACAGTACACATCACATCATACAGTACACATCACATCACACAGTACACATCACATCACACAGTACACATCACATCACACAGTACACATCACATCACACAGTACACATCATACAGTACACATCACATCACACAGTACACATCACACAGTACACATCACATCACACAGTACACATCACATCATACAGTACACATCACATCACACAGTACACATCACATCACACAGTACACATCACATCACACAGTACACATCACATCACACAGTACACATCACATCATACAGTACACATCACATCATACAGTACACATCACATCACACAGTACACATCACATCACACAGTACACATCACATCACACAGTACACATCACATCACACAGTACACATAACATCATACAGTACACATCACATCACACAGTACACATCACATCACACAGTACACATCACATCACACAGTACACATCACATCATACAGTACACATCACATCATACAGTACACATCACATCATACAGTACACATCACATCACACAGTACACATCAAATCACACAGTACACATCACATCACACAGTACACATCACATCACACAGTACACATCACATCATACAGTACACATCACATCACACAGTACACATCACATCACACAGTACACATCACATCACACATCACATCACACAGTACACATCACATCATACAGTACACATCACATCACACAGTACACATCACATCATACAGTACACATCACATCACACAGTACACATCACATCACACAGTACACATCACATCATACAGTACACATCACATTACACATCACATCACACAGTACACATCACATCACACAGTACACATCACATCACACAGTACACATCACATCACACAGTACACATCACATCACACAGTACACATCATACAGTACACATCACATCATACAGTACACATCACATCACACATCACATCACACAGTACACATCACATCATACAGTACACATCATACAGTACACATCATACAGTACACATCACATCACACAGTACACATCATACAGTACACATCACATCACACAGTACACATCACATCACACAGTACACATCACATCACACAGTACACATCATACAGTACACATCACATCACACATCACATCACACAGTACACATCACATCATACAGTACACATTATACAGTACACATCACATAGTACACATCATACAGTACACATCACATCACACAGTACACATCACATCACACAGTACACATCATACAGTACACATCACATCACACATCACATCACACAGTAAACATCACATCATACAGTACACATCATACAGTACACATCACATCACACAGTACACATCATACAGTACACATCACATCACACAGTACACATCACATCATACAGTACACATCACATCACACAGTACACATCACATCATACAGTACACATCACATTACACTTCACATCACACAGTACACATCACATCACACAGTACACATCACATCACACAGTACACATCATACAGTACACATCACATCATACAGTACACATCACATCACACATCACATCACACAGTACACATCACATCATACAGTACACATCATACAGTACACATCACACAGTACACATCACATCACACAGTACACATCACATCACACAGTACACATCATACAGTACACATCACATCATACAGTACACATCACATCACACATTACACATCATACAGTACACATCACATCACACAGTACACATCACATCACACAGTACACATCACATCACACATCACATCACACAGTACACATCACATCATACAGTACACATCACATCACACAGTACACATCACATCACACAGTACACATCATACATCACACATCACATCACACCGTACACATCACATCATACAGTACACATCACACAGTACACATCATACAGTACACATCACATCATACAGTACACATCACATCACACATCACATCACACAGTACACATCACATCATACAGTACACATCACATCACACAGTACACATCACATCACACATCACATCACACAGTACACATCACATCATACAGTACACATCATACAGTACACATCACACAGTACACATCATACAGTACACATCACATCACACAGTACACATCATACAGTACACATCACATCACACAGTACACATCACATCATACAGTACACATCATACAGTACACATCACATCACACAGTACACATCATACAGTACACATCACATCACACAGTACACATCACATCACACAGTACACATCATACAGTACACATCACATCACACAGTACACATCATACAGTACACATCACATCACACAGTACACATCACATCATACAGTACACATCACATCATACAGTACACATCACATCACACAGTACACATCACATCACACAGTACACATCACATCACACAGTACACATCACATCATACAGTACACATCACATCACACAGTACACATCACATCACACAGTACACATCACATCACACAGTACACATCATACAGTACACATCACATCACACAGTACACATCATACAGTACACATCACATCATACAGTACACATCACATCACACAGTACACATCATACAGTACACATCACATCACACAGTACACATCACATCATACAGTACACATCACATCACACAGTACACATCACATCACACAGTACACATCACATCATACAGTACACATCATACAGACAGTACACATCATACAGACAGTACACATCACACAGTACACATCACATCACACAGTACACATCACATCACACAGTACACATCACATCATACAGTACACATCACATCACACAGTACACATCACATCACACAGTACACAGACATCACATCACACAGTACACATCACATCACACAGTACACATCACATCATACAGTACACATCACATCATACAGTACACATCACATCACACAGTACACATCACATCACACAGTACACATCACATCACACATCACATCACACAGTACACATCACATCATACAGTACACATCACATCACACAGTACACATCACATCATACAGTACACATCATACAGTACACATCACATCATACAGTACACATCACATCACACAGTACACATCACATCACACAGTACACATCACATCATACAGTACACATCACATTACACATCACATCACACAGTACACATCACATCACACAGTACACATCACATCACACAGTACACATCATACAGTACACATCACATCATACAGTACACATCACATCACACATCACATCACACAGTACACATCACATCACACAGTACACATCATACAGTACACATCACATCACACAGTACACATCACATCACACAGTACACATCATACAGTACACATCACATCACACATCACATCACACAGTACACATCACATCATACAGTACACATCATACAGTACACATCACATCACACAGTACACATCACATCATACAGTACACATCACATCACACAGTACACATCACATCATACAGTACACATCACATCACACAGTACACATCACATCATACAGTACACATCATACAGTACACATCACATCATACAGTACACATCACATCACACAGTACACATCACATCACACAGTACACATCACATCATACAGTACACATCACATTACACATCACATCACACAGTACACATCACATCACACAGTACACATCACATCACACAGTACACATCATACAGTACACATCACATCATACAGTACACATCACATCACACATCACATCACACAGTACACATCACATCACACAGTACACATCATACAGTACACATCACATCACACAGTACACATCACATCACACAGTACACATCATACAGTACACATCACATCACACATCACGTCACACAGTACACATCACATCATACAGTACACATCATACAGTACACATCACATCACACAGTACACATCACATCACACAGTACACATCACATCACACATCACATCACACAGTACACATCACATCATACAGTACACATCATACAGTACACATCACATCATACAGTACACATCACATCACACATCACATCACACAGTACACATCACATCATACAGTACACATCATACAGTACACATCACATCACACAGTACACATCACATCATACAGTACACATCACATCACACAGTACACATCACATCATACAGTACACATCACATTACACATCACATCACACAGTACACATCACATCACACAGTACACATCACATCACACAGTACACATCATACAGTACACATCACATCATACAGTACACATCACATCACACATCACATCACACAGTACACATCACATCATACAGTACACATCATACAGTACACATCACACAGTACACATCACATCACACAGTACACATCACATCACACAGTACACATCATACAGTACACATCACATCACACAGTACACATCACACAGTACACATCACATCACACAGTACACATCACATCACACATCACATCACACAGTACACATCACATCACACAGTACACATCACATCACACAGTACACATCACATCACACAGTACACATCATACAGTACACATCACATCATACAGTACACATCACATCACACATCACACAGTACACATCATACAGTACACATCACATCATACAGTACACATCACATCACACATCACATCACACAGTACACATCACATCATACAGTACACATCACACAGTACACATCATACAGTACACATCACATCACACAGTACACATCACATCACACATCACATCACACAGTACACATCACATCATACAGTACACATCATACAGTACACATCACATCACACAGTACACATCATACAGTACACATCACAGTACACATCATACAGTACACATCACATCACACAGTACACATCATACAGTACACATCACATCACACAGTACACATCACATCATACAGTACACATCATACAGTACACATCACATCACACAGTACACATCACATCACACAGTACACATCACATCACACAGTACACATCACATCACACAGTACACATCATACAGTACACATCACATCACACAGTACACATCATACAGTACACATCACATCACACAGTACACATCACATCATACAGTACACATCACATCACACAGTACACATCACATCACACAGTACACATCACATCACACAGTACACATCATACAGTACACATCACATCACACAGTACACATCATACAGTACACATCACATCACACAGTACACATCACATCATACAGTACACATCACATCACACAGTACACATCACATCACACAGTACACATCACATCATACAGTACACATCACATCACACAGTACACATCACATCACACAGTACACATCACATCACACAGTACACATCACATCATATAGTACACATCACATCATACAGTACACATCACATCATACAGTACACATCACATCACACAGTACACATCACATCACACAGTACACATCATACAGTACACATCACATCACACAGTACACATCATACAGTACACATCACATCATACAGTACACATCACATCACACAGTACACATTATACAGTACACATCACATCACACAGTACACATCACATCATACAGTACACATCACATCACACAGTACACATCACATCACACAGTACACATCACATCATACAGTACACATCATACAGACAGTACACATCATACAGACAGTACACATCACACAGTACACATCACATCACACAGTACACATCACATCACACAGTACACATCACATCATACAGTACACATCACATCACACAGTACACATCACATCACACAGTACACATCACATCACACAGTACACATCACATCACACAGTACACATCACATCATACAGTACACATCACATCATACAGTACACATCACATCACACAGTACACATCACATCACACAGTACACATCACATCACACATCACATCACACAGTACACATCACATCATACAGTACACATCACATCACACAGTACACATCACATCATACAGTACACATCATACAGTACACATCACATCATACAGTACACATCACATCACACAGTACACATCACATCACACAGTACACATCACATCATACAGTACACATCACATTACACATCACATCACACAGTACACATCACATCACACAGTACACATCACATCACACAGTACACATCATACAGTACACATCACATCATACAGTACACATCACATCACACATCACATCACACAGTACACATCACATCACACAGTACACATCATACAGTACACATCACATCACACAGTACACATCACATCACACAGTACACATCATACAGTACACATCACATCACACATCACATCACACAGTACACATCAAATCATACAGTACACATCATACAGTACACATCACATCACACAGTACACATCACATCATACAGTACACATCACATCACACAGTACACATCACATCATACAGTACACATCACATCACACAGTACACATCACATCATACAGTACACATCATACAGTACACATCACATCATACAGTACACATCACATCACACAGTACACATCACATCACACAGTACACATCACATCATACAGTACACATCACATTACACATCACATCACACAGTACACATCACATCACACAGTACACATCACATCACACAGTACACATCATACAGTACACATCACATCATACAGTACACATCACATCACACATCACATCACACAGTACACATCACATCACACAGTACACATCATACAGTACACATCACATCACACAGTACACATCACATCACACAGTACACATCATACAGTACACATCACATCACACATCACATCACACAGTACACATCACATCATACAGTACACATCATACAGTACACATCACATCACACAGTACACATCACATCACACAGTACACATCACATCACACATCACATCACACAGTACACATCACATCATACAGTACACATCATACAGTACACATCACATCATACAGTACACATCACATCACACAGTACACATCACATCATACAGTACACATCATACAGTACACATCACATCACACAGTACACATCACATCACACAGTACACATCACATCATACAGTACACATCACATCACACAGTACACATCACATCATACAGTACACATCACATTACACATCACATCACACAGTACACATCACATCACACAGTACACATCACATCACACAGTACACATCATACAGTACACATCACATCATACAGTACACATCACATCACACATCACATCACACAGTACACATCACATCATACAGTACACATCATACAGTACACATCACACAGTACACATCACATCACACAGTACACATCACATCACACAGTACACATCATACAGTACACATCACATCATACAGTACACATCACATCACACAGTACACATCACACAGTACACATCACATCACACAGTACACATCACATCACACATCACATCACACAGTACACATCACATCACACAGTACACATCACATCACACAGTACACATCACATCACACAGTACACATCATACAGTACACATCACATCATACAGTACACATCACATCACACATCACACAGTACACATCATACAGTACACATCACATCATACAGTACACATCACATCACACATCACATCACACAGTACACATCACATCATACAGTACACATCACACAGTACACATCATACAGTACACATCACATCACACAGTACACATCACATCACACATCACATCACACAGTACACATCACATCATACAGTACACATCATACAGTACACATCACATCACACAGTACACATCATACAGTACACATCACATCACACAGTACACATCATACAGTACACATCACATCACACAGTACACATCATACAGTACACATCACATCACACAGTACACATCACATCATACAGTACACATCATACAGTACACATCACATCACACAGTACACATCACATCACACAGTACACATCACATCACACAGTACACATCACATCACACAGTACACATCATAC
Source organism: Rana muscosa (assembly GCA_029206835.1). NCBI lineage: Eukaryota > Metazoa > Chordata > Amphibia > Anura > Ranidae > Rana > Rana muscosa. Next base: position 83,899,864 of record CM055128.1, read on the forward strand.
AGTACACATCACATCACACAGTACACATCATACAGTACACATCACATCACACAGTACACATCACATCATACAGTACACATCACATCACACAGTACACATCACATCACACAGTACACATCACATCACACAGTACACATCATACAGTACACATCACATCACACAGTACACATCATACAGTACACATCACATCACACAGTACACATCACATCATACAGTACACATCACATCACACAGTACACATCACATCACACAGTACACATCACATCATACAGTACACATCACATCATACAGTACACATCACATCACACAGTACACATCACATCACACAGTACACATCACATCACACAGTACACATCACATCACACAGTACACATCACATCATATAGTACACATCACATCATACAGTACACATCACATCATACAGTACACATCACATCATACAGTACACATCACATCACACAGTACACATCACATCACACAGTACACATCACATCACACATCACATCACACAGTACACATCACATCATACAGTACACATCACATCACACAGTACACATCACATCATACAGTACACATCATACAGTACACATCACATCATACAGTACACATCACATCACACAGTACACATCACATCACACAGTACACATCACATCATACAGTACACATCACATTACACATCACATCACACAGTACACATCACATCACACAGTACACATCACATCACACAGTACACATCATACAGTACACATGACATCATACAGTACACATCACATCACACATCACATCACACAGTACACATCACATCATACAGTACACATCATACAGTACACATCATACAGTACACATCACATCACACAGTACACATCATACAGTACACATCACATCACACAGTACACATCACATCACACAGTACACATCATACAGTACACATCACATCACACATCACATCACACAGTACACATCACATCATACAGTACACATCATACAGTACACATCACATCACACAGCACACATCATACAGTACACATCACATCACACAGTACACATCACATCACACATCACATCACACAGTACACATCACATCATACAGTACACATCACATCACACAGTACACATCATACAGTACACATCACATCATACAGTACACATCACATCACACAGTACACATCATACAGTACACATCACATCACACAGTACACATCACATCACACAGTACACATCATACAGTACACATCACATCACACAGTACACATCACATCACACAGTACACATCATACAGTACACATCACATCATACAGTACACATCACATCACACATCACATCACACAGTACACATCACATCATACAGTACACATCACACAGTACACATCATACAGTACACATCACATCACACAGTACACATCACATCACACATCACATCACACAGTACACATCACATCACACAGTACACATCACATCACACATCACATCACACAGTACACATCACATCATACAGTACACATCATACAGTACACATCACATCACACAGTACACATCATACAGTACACATCACATCACACAGTACACATCATACAGTACACATCACATCACACAGTACACATCATACAGTACACATCACATCACACAGTACACATCACATCATACAGTACACATCATACAGTACACATCACATCACACAGTACACATCACATCATACAGTACACATCACATTACACAGTACACATCACATCACACAGTACACATCATACAGTACACATCACATCACACAGTACACATCATACAGTACACATCACATCACACAGTACACATCACATCATACAGTACACATCACATCACACAGTACACATCACATCACACAGTACACATCATACAGTACACATCACATTACACAGTACACATCACATCACACAGTACACATCATACAGTACACATCACATCACACAGTACACATCATACAGTACACATCACATCACACAGTACACATCATACAGTACACATCACATCATACAGTACACATCACATCACACAGTACACATCACATCACACAGTACACATCATACAGTACACATCACATCACACAGTACACATCATACAGTACACATCACATCACACAGTACACATCACATCATACAGTACACATCACATCACACAGTACACATCACATCACACAGTACACATCACATCATACAGTACACATCATACAGACAGTACACATCATACAGACAGTACACATCACATCATACAGTACACATCACATCACACAGTACACATCACATCATACAGTACACATCACATCATACAGTACACATCACATCACACAGTACACATCACATCACACAGTACACATCACATCACACAGTACACATCACATCATACAGTACAAATCACATCATACAGTACACATCACATCACACAGTACACATCACATCACACAGTACACATCACATCACACAGTACACATCACATCACACAGTACACATCATACAGTACACATCACATCACACAGTACACATCACATCACACAGTACACATCACATCACACAGTACACATCACATCATACAGTACACATCACATTACACATCACATCATACAGTACACATCACATCACACAGTACACATCACATCATACAGTACACATCATACAGACAGTACACATCATACAGACAGTACACATCACATCACACAGTACACATCACATCACACAGTACACATCACATCATACAGTACACATCACATCACACAGTACACATCACATCACACAGTACACATCATACAGTACACATCACATCATACAGTACACATCACATCACACAGTACACATCACATCATACAGTACACATCACATCACACAGTACACATCACATCACACAGTACACATCACATCATACAGTACACATCACATCATACAGTACACATCACATCACACAGTACACATCACATCACACAGTACACATCACATCACACAGTACACATCATACAGTACACATCACATCACACAGTACACATCACATCACACAGTACACATCACATCATACAGTACACATCACATTACACATCACATCATACAGTACACATCACATCACACAGTACACATCACATCACACAGTACACATCACATCATACAGTACACATCATACAGACAGTACACATCATACAGAGAGTACACATCACATCATACAGTACACATCACATCACACAGTACACATCACATCACACAGTACACATCACATCACACAGTACACATCACATCACACAGTACACATCACATCATACAGTACACATCACATCACACAGTACACATCACATCACACAGTACACATCATACAGTACACATCACATCACACAGTACACATCACATCACACAGTACACATCACATCATACAGTACACATCACATCATACAGTACACATCACATCACACAGTACACATCACATCACACAGTACACATCACATCATACAGTACACATCACATCATACAGTACACATCACATCACACAGTACACATCACATCACACAGTACACATCACATCACACATCACATCACACAGTACACATCACATCATACAGTACACATCACATCACACAGTACACATCACATCATACAGTACACATCACATCATACAGTACACATCACATCACACAGTACACATCACATCACACAGTACACATCACATCATACAGTACACATCACATTACACATCACATCACACAGTACACATCACATCACACAGTACACATCACATCACACAGTACACATCATACAGTACACATCACATCATACAGTACACATCACATCACACATCACATCACACAGTACACATCACATCATACAGTACACATCATACAGTACACATCACATCACACAGTACACATCATACAGTACACATCACATCACACAGTACACATCACATCACACAGTACACATCACATCACACAGTACACATCATACAGTACACATCACATCACACATCACATCACACAGTACACATCACATCATACAGTACACATCATACAGTACACATCACATCACACAGTACACATCATACAGTACACATCACATAGTACACATCACATCACACAGTACACATCACATCATACAGTACACATCATACAGTACACATCACATCACACAGTACACATCACACAGTACACATCACATCATACAGTACACATCACATCATACAGTACACATCACATCACACATCACATCACACAGTACACATCACATCATACAGTACACATCATACAGTACACATCACATCACACAGTACACATCATACAGTACACATCACATCACACAGTACACATCACATCATACAGTACACATCACATCACACAGTACACATTAGGCTTGTGCAATTCGTTTCGTAACGAATTGAAATTCGTCCGAATTTAGCAACTTTCGGACATTCGGAAGCATTCGAATTTCCGAACAAAGCAATTACGAATAAGACCGAATCCGAAATAAATTATACCGCAAATAGCGAATGCCCGAATGTCTTCGGCATAATTCGTTATGAAAAAGTTACGAATGTACGAATCCATACGAAGCACAATAACACTCACTCTGCTCTGCTCTCTGCTTCTCCCACACCGTGCTGAACTCCCTCTCAAAATGGTGTACAGGGGCGGAGGTTATAGCCGCATGTAAAAAACGAAAGTAAAATACGAGATTTCGAATCCATTCGAAGCACAATAACACTCTGCTCTGCTCTCTGCTTCTCCCTCACCGTGCTGAACCCTCTCAAAATGGTGTACAGGGGCGGAGGCTATAGCCGCATGTTAAAAACGAAAGTAAAATACGAGATTTTGAATCGTTACAAATAACCGCAATGTATTTAGAAAAGTACAAATCCATTCGAAGCACATTAGGCATAATAGGCAGCGTCGTTGTGAGAGAGACACGGAAAATTACGAATCAACGAACCCAAAAAAAGTTACGAAAGTAGGAGTTGTGTCCAGAATCAACGAAAAACAACGTACTCTACCGAAAGTACGAATTATAAAGCAACAAAAAATTCAACGAAAAATGTCGCTTGCAAAAATACGAATGAGTCCGAACACGAAAAATCCCGTCTAGCAAAATTACGAATGATTACGAATCAACAGGACCGGAAAGAAACGAACCGAAATGGAACGAATTTTTCCGTTGTGCACAAGTCTAGTACACATCACATCATACAGTACACATCACATTACACATCACATCACACAGTACACATCACATCACACAGTACACATCACATCACACAGTACACATCATACAGTACACATCACATCATACAGTACACATCACATCACACATCACATCACACAGTACACATCACATCATACAGTACACATCACACAGTACACATCACATCACACAGTACACATCACATCACACAGTACACATCATACAGTACACATCACATCATACAGTACACATCACATCACACATCACATCACACAGTACACATCACATCATACAGTACACATCATACAGTACACATCACATCACACAGTACACATCATACAGTACACATCACATAGTACACATCACATCACACAGTACACATCACATCATACAGTACACATCATACAGTACACATCACATCACACAGTACACATCACACAGTACACATCACATCATACAGTACACATCACATCATACAGTACACATCACATCACACATCACATCACACAGTACACATCACATCATACAGTACACATCATACAGTACACATCACATCACACAGTACACATCATACAGTACACATCACATCACACAGTACACATCACATCATACAGTACACATCACATCACACAGTACACATCACATCATACAGTACACATCACATTACACATCACATCACACAGTACACATCACATCACACAGTACACATCACATCACACAGTACACATCATACAGTACACATCACATCATACAGTACACATCACATCACACATCACATCACACAGTACACATCACATCATACAGTACACATCACACAGTACACATCACATCACACAGTACACAACACATCACACAGTACACATCATACAGTACACATCACATCATACAGTACACATCACATCACACAGTACACATCATACAGTACACATCACATCACACAGTACACATCACATCACACAGTACACATCACATCACACATCACATCACACAGTACACATCACATCATACAGTACACATCACATCACACAGTACACATCACATCACACAGTACACATCATACAGTACACATCACATCATAGAGTACACATCACATCACACATCACATCACACCGTACACATCACATCATACAGTACACATCATACAGTACACATCATACAGTACACATCACATAATACAGTACACATCACATCACACATCACATCACACAGTACACATCACATCATACAGTACACATCACACAGTACACATCATACAGTACACATCACATCACACAGTACACATCACATCACACATCACATCACACAGTACACATCACATCATACAGTACACATCATACAGTACACATCACATCACACAGTACACATCATACAGTACACATCACATCACACAGTACACATCATACAGTACACATCACATCACACAGTACACATCACATCATACAGTACACATCATACAGTACACATCACATCACACAGTACACATCATACAGTACACATCACATCACACAGTACACATCACATCACACAGTACACATCACATCACACAGTACACATCATACAGTACACATCACATCACACAGTACACATCATACAGTACACATCACATCACACAGTACACATCACATCATACAGTACACATCACATCACACAGTACACATCACATAGTACACATCACATCACACAGTACACATCACATCATACAGTACACATCATACAGTACACATCACATCACACAGTACACATCACACAGTACACATCACATCATACAGTACACATCACATCATACAGTACACATCACATCACACATCACATCACACAGTACACATCACATCATACAGTACACATCATACAGTACACATCACATCACACAGTACACATCATACAGTACACATCACATCACACAGTACACATCACATCATACAGTACACATCACATCACACAGTACACATTAGGCTTGTGCAATTCGTTTCGTAACGAATTGAAATTCGTCCGAATTTAGCAACTTTCGGACATTCGGAAGCATTCGAATTTCCGAACAAAGCAATTACGAATAAGACCGAATCCGAAATAAATTATACCGCAAATAGCGAATGCCCGAATGTCTTCGGCATAATTCGTTATGAAAAAGTTACGAATGTACGAATCCATACGAAGCACAATAACACTCACTCTGCTCTGCTCTCTGCTTCTCCCACACCGTGCTGAACTCCCTCTCAAAATGGTGTACAGGGGCGGAGGTTATAGCCGCATGTAAAAAACGAAAGTAAAATACGAGATTTCGAATCCATTCGAAGCACAATAACACTCTGCTCTGCTCTCTGCTTCTCCCTCACCGTGCTGAACCCTCTCAAAATGGTGTACAGGGGCGGAGGCTATAGCCGCATGTTAAAAACGAAAGTAAAATACGAGATTTTGAATCGTTACAAATAACCGCAATGTATTTAGAAAAGTACAAATCCATTCGAAGCACATTAGGCATAATAGGCAGCGTCGTTGTGAGAGAGACACGGAAAATTACGAATCAACGAACCCAAAAAAAGTTACGAAAGTAGGAGTTGTGTCCAGAATCAACGAAAAACAACGTACTCTACCGAAAGTACGAACCCAAAAAAAGTTACGAAAGTAGGAGTTGTGTCCAGAATCAACGAAAAACAACGTACTCTACCGAAAGTACGAATTATAAAGCAACAAAAAATTCAACGAAAAATGTCGCTTGCAAAAATACGAATGAGTCCGAACACGAAAAATCCCGTCTAGCAAAATTACGAATGATTACGAATCAACAGGACCGGAAAGAAACGAACCGAAACGGAACGAATTTTTCCGTTGTGCACAAGTCTAGTACACATCACATCATACAGTACACATCACATTACACATCACATCACACAGTACACATCACATCACACAGTACACATCACATCACACAGTACACATCATACAGTACACATCACATCATACAGTACACATCACATCACACATCACATCACACAGTACACATCACATCATACAGTACACATCACACAGTACACATCACATCACACAGTACACATCACATCACACAGTACACATCATACAGTACACATCACATCATACAGTACACATCACATCACACATCACATCACACAGTACACATCACATCATACAGTACACATCATACAGTACACATCACATCACACAGTACACATCATACAGTACACATCACATAGTACACATCACATCACACAGTACACATCACATCATACAGTACACATCATACAGTACACATCACATCACACAGTACACATCACACAGTACACATCACATCATACAGTACACATCACATCATACAGTACACATCACATCACACATCACATCACACAGTACACATCACATCATACAGTACACATCATACAGTACACATCACATCACACAGTACACATCATACAGTACACATCACATCACACAGTACACATCACATCATACAGTACACATCACATCACACAGTACACATCACATCATACAGTACACATCACATTACACATCACATCACACAGTACACATCACATCACACAGTACACATCACATCACACAGTACACATCATACAGTACACATCACATCATACAGTACACATCACATCACACATCACATCACACAGTACACATCACATCATACAGTACACATCACACAGTACACATCACATCACACAGTACACAACACATCACACAGTACACATCATACAGTACACATCACATCATACAGTACACATCACATCACACAGTACACATCATACAGTACACATCACATCACACAGTACACATCACATCACACAGTACACATCACATCACACATCACATCACACAGTACACATCACATCATACAGTACACATCACATCACACAGTACACATCACATCACACAGTACACAGCATACAGTACACATCACATCATACAGTACACATCACATCACACATCACATCACACCGTACACATCACATCATACAGTACACATCATACAGTACACATCATACAGTACACATCACATAATACAGTACACATCACATCACACATCACATCATACAGTACACATCACACAGTACACATCATACAGTACACATCACATCACACAGTACACATCACATCACACATCACATCACACAGTACACATCACATCATACAGTACACATCATACAGTACACATCACATCACACAGTACACATCATACAGTACACATCACATCACACAGTACACATCATACAGTACACATCACATCACACAGTACACATCACATCATACAGTACACATCATACAGTACACATCACATCACACAGTACACATCATACAGTACACATCACATCACACAGTACACATCACATCACACAGTACACATCACATCACACAGTACACATCATACAGTACACATCACATCACACAGTACACATCATACAGTACACATCACATCACACAGTACACATCACATCATACAGTACACATCACATCACACAGTACACATCACATCACACAGTACACATCACATCACACAGTACACATCATACAGTACACATCACATCACACAGTACACATCATACAGTACACATCACATCATACAGTACACATCACATCACACAGTACACATCATACAGTACACATCACATCACACAGTACACATCACATCATACAGTACACATCACATCACACAGTACACATCACATCACACAGTACACATCACATCATACAGTACACATCATACAGACAGTACACATCATACAGACAGTACACATCACACAGTACACATCACATCACACAGTACACATCACATCACACAGTACACATCACATCATACAGTACACATCACATCACACAGTACACATCACATCACACAGTACACATCACATCACACAGTACACATCACATCACACAGTACACATCACATCATACAGTACACATCACATCACACAGTACACATCACATCACACATCACATCACACAGTACACATCACATCATACAGTACACATCACATCACAAAGTACACATCACATCATACAGTACACATCATACAGTACACATCACATCATACAGTACACATCACATCACACAGTACACATCACATCACACAGTACACATCACATCATACAGTACACATCACATTACACATCACATCACACAGTACACATCACATCACACAGTACACATCACATCACACAGTACACATCATACAGTACACATCACATCATACAGTACACATCACATCACACATCACATCACACAGTACACATCACATCATACAGTACACATCATACAGTACACATCATACAGTACACATCACATCACACAGTACACATCATACAGTACACATCACATCACACAGTACACATCACATCACACAGTACACATCATACAGTACACATCACATCACACATCACATCACACAGTACACATCACATCATACAGTACACATCATACAGTACACATCACATCACACAGTACACATCATACAGTACACATCACATCACACAGTACACATCACATCACACATCACATCACACAGTACACATCACATCATACAGTACACATCATACAGTACACATCACATCATACAGTACACATCACATCACACATCACATCACACAGTACACATCACATCATACAGTACACATCATACAGTACACATCACATCACACAGTACACATCATACAGTACACATCACATCACACAGTACACATCACATCATACAGTACACATCACATCATACAGTACACATCACATTACACATCACATCACACAGTACACATCACATCACACAGTACACATCACATCACACAGTACACATCATACAGTACACATCACATCATACAGTACACATCACATCACACATCACATCACACAGTACACATCACATCATACAGTACACATCATACAGTACACATCACACAGTACACATCACATCACACAGTACACATCACATCACACAGTACACATCATACAGTACACATCACATCATACAGTACACATCACATCACACAGTACACATCATACAGTACACATCACATCACACAGTACACATCACATCACACAGTACACATCACATCACACATCACATCACACAGTACACATCACATCACACAGTACACATCACATCACACAGTACACATCACATCACACAGTACACATCATACAGTACACATCACATCATACAGTACACATCACATCACACGTCACATCACACCGTACACATCACATCATACAGTACACATCACACAGTACACATCATACAGTACACATCACATCATACAGTACACATCACATCACACATCACATCACACAGTACACATCACATCATACAGTACACATCACACAGTACACATCATACAGTACACATCACATCACACAGTACACATCACATCACACATCACATCACACAGTACACATCACATCATACAGTACACATCATACAGTACACATCACATCACACAGTACACATCATACAGTACACATCACATCACACAGTACACATCATACAGTACACATCACATCACACAGTACACATCATACAGTACACATCACATCACACAGTACACATCACATCATACAGTACACATCATACAGTACACATCACATCACACAGTACACATCATACAGTACACATCACATCACACAGTACACATCACATCACACAGTACACATCACATCACACAGTACACATCATACAGTACACATCACATCACACAGTACACATCATACAGTACACATCACATCACACAGTACACATCACATCATACAGTACACATCACATCACACAGTACACATCACATCACACAGTACACATCACATCACACAGTACACATCATACAGTACACATCACATCATACAGTACACATCACATCATACAGTACACATCACATCACACAGTACACATCATACAGTACACATCACATCACACAGTACACATCACATCATACAGTACACATCACATCACACAGTACACATCACATCACACAGTACACATCACATCATACAGTACACATCACATCATACAGTACACATCACATCACACAGTACACATCACATCACACAGTACACATCACATCACACAGTACACATCATACAGTACACATCACATCACACATCACATCACACAGTACACATCACATCATACAGTACACATCATACAGTACACATCACATCACACAGTACACATCATACAGTACACATCACATCACACAGTACACATCACATCACACATCACATCACACAGTACACATCACATCATACAGTACACATCATACAGTACACATCACATCATACAGTACACATCACATCACACATCACATCACACAGTACACATCACATCATACAGTACACATCATACAGTACACATCACATCACACAGTACACATCATACAGTACACATCACATCACACAGTACACATCACATCATACAGTACACATCACATCACACAGTACACATCACATCATACAGTACACATCACATTACACATCACATCACACAGTACACATCACATCACACAGTACACATCACATCACACAGTACACATCATACAGTACACATCACATCATACAGTACACATCACATCACACATCACATCACACAGTACACATCACATCATACAGTACACATCATACAGTACACATCACACAGTACACATCACATCACACAGTACACATCACATCACACAGTACACATCATACAGTACACATCACATCATACAGTACACATCACATCACACAGTACACATCATACAGTACACATCACATCACACAGTACACATCACATCACACATCACATCACACACTACACATCACATCACACAGTACACATCACATCACACAGTACACATCACATCACACAGTACACATCATACAGTACACATCACATCATACAGTACACATCACATCACACGTCACATCACACCGTACACATCACATCATACAGTACACATCACACAGTACACATCATACAGTACACATCACATCATACAGTACACATCACATCACACATCACATCACACAGTACACATCACATCATACAGTACACATCACACAGTACACATCATACAGTACACATCACATCACACAGTACACATCACATCACACATCACATCACACAGTACACATCACATCATACAGTACACATCATACAGTACACATCACATCACACAGTACACATCATACAGTACACATCACATCACACAGTACACATCATACAGTACACATCACATCACACAGTACACATCATACAGTACACATCACATCACACAGTACACATCACATCATACAGTACACATCATACAGTACACATCACATCACACAGTACACATCATACAGTACACATCACATCACACAGTACACATCACATCACACAGTACACATCACATCACACAGTACACATCATACAGTACACATCACATCACACAGTACACATCATACAGTACACATCACATCACACAGTACACATCACATCATACAGTACACATCACATCACACAGTACACATCACATCACACAGTACACATCACATCACACAGTACACATCATACAGTACACATCACATCATACAGTACACATCACATCATACAGTACACATCACATCACACAGTACACATCATACAGTACACATCACATCACACAGTACACATCACATCATACAGTACACATCACATCACACAGTACACATCACATCACACAGTTCACATCACATCATACAGTACACATCACATCATACAGTACACATCACATCACACAGTACACATCACATCACACAGTACACATCACATCACACAGTACACATCACATCATACAGTACACATCACATCATACAGTACACATCACATCATACAGTACACATCACATCACACAGTACACATCACATCACACAGTACACATCACATCACACAGTACACATCACATTACACAGTACACATCACATCACACAGTACACATCACATCACACAGTACACATCACATCACACAGTACACATCATACAGTACACATCACATCATACAGTACACATCACATCACACATCACATCACACAGTACACATCACATCATACAGTACACATCATACAGTACACATCATACAGTACACATCACATCACACAGTACACATCATACAGTACACATCACATCACACAGTACACATCACATCACACAGTACACATCACATCACACAGTACACATCACATCATACAGTACACATCACATAGTACACATCACATCACACAGTACACATCACATCACACAGTACACATCACATCACACAGTACACATCATACAGTACACATCACATCATACAGTACACATCACATCACACATCACATCACACAGTACACATCACATCATACAGTACACATCATACAGTACACATCACATCACACAGTACACATCATACAGTACACATCACATCACACAGTACACATCACATCATACAGTACACATCACATCACACAGTACACATCACATCATACAGTACACATCACATAGTACACATCACATCACACAGTACACATCACATCACACAGTACACATCACATCACACAGTACACATCATACAGTACACATCACATCATACAGTACACATCACATCACACATCACATCACACAGTACACATCACATCATACAGTACACATCATACAGTACACATCACACAGTACACATCACATCACACAGTACACATCACATCACACAGTACACATCATACAGTACACATCACATCATACAGTACACATCACATCACACAGTACACATCATACAGTACACATCACATCACACAGTACACATCACATCACACAGTACACATCACATCACACATCACATCACACAGTACACATCACATCACACAGTACACATCACATCACACAGTACACATCACATCACACAGTACACATCATACAGTACACATCACATCATACAGTACACATCACATCACACGTCACATCACACCGTACACATCACATCATACAGTACACATCACACAGTACACATCATACAGTACACATCACATCATACAGTACACATCACATCACACATCACATCACACAGTACACATCACATCATACAGTACACATCACACAGTACACATCATACAGTACACATCACATCACACAGTACACATCACATCACACATCACATCACACAGTACACATCACATCATACAGTACACATCATACAGTACACATCACATCACACAGTACACATCATACAGTACACATCACATCACACAGTACACATCATACAGTACACATCACATCACACAGTACACATCATACAGTACACATCACATCACACAGTACACATCACATCATACAGTACACATCATACAGTACACATCACATCACACAGTACACATCATACAGTACACATCACATCACACAGTACACATCACATCACACAGTACACATCACATCACACAGTACACATCATACAGTACACATCACATCACACAGTACACATCATACAGTACACATCACATCACACAGTACACATCACATCATACAGTACACATCACATCACACAGTACACATCACATCACACAGTACACATCACATCACACAGTACACATCATACAGTACACATCACATCATACAGTACACATCACATCATACAGTACACATCACATCACACAGTACACATCATACAGTACACATCACATCACACAGTACACATCACATCATACAGTACACATCACATCACACAGTACACATCACATCACACAGTACACATCACATCATACAGTACACATCACATCATACAGTACACATCACATCACACAGTACACATCACATCACACAGTACACATCACATCACACAGTACACATCATACAGTACACATCACATCACATCACACATCACACAGTACACATCACATCATACAGTACACATCATACAGTACACATCACATCACACAGTACACATCATACAGTACACATCACATCACACAGTACACATCACATCACACATCACATCACACAGTACACATCACATCATACAGTACACATCATACAGTACACATCACATCATACAGTACACATCACATCACACATCACATCACACAGTACACATCACATCATACAGTACACATCATACAGTACACATCACATCACACAGTACACATCATACAGTACACATCACATCACACAGTACACATCACATCATACAGTACACATCACATCACACAGTACACATCACATCATACAGTACACATCACATTACACATCACATCACACAGTACACATCACATCACACAGTACACATCACATCACACAGTACACATCATACAGTACACATCACATCATACAGTACACATCACATCACACATCACATCACACAGTACACATCACATCATACAGTACACATCATACAGTACACATCACACAGTACACATCACATCACACAGTACACATCACATCACACAGTACACATCATACAGTACACATCACATCATACAGTACACATCACATCACACAGTACACATCATACAGTACACATCACATCACACAGTACACATCACATCACACAGTACACATCACATCACACATCACATCACACAGTACACATCACATCACACAGTACACATCACATCACACAGTACACATCACATCACACAGTACACATCATACAGTACACATCACATCATACAGTACACATCACATCACACGTCACATCACACCGTACACATCACATCATACAGTACACATCACACAGTACACATCATACAGTACACATCACATCATACAGTACACATCACATCACACATCACATCACACAGTACACATCACATCATACAGTACACATCACACAGTACACATCATACAGTACACATCACATCACACAGTACACATCACATCACACATCACATCACACAGTACACATCACATCATACAGTACACATCATACAGTACACATCACATCACACAGTACACATCATACAGTACACATCACATCACACAGTACACATCATACAGTACACATCACATCACACAGTACACATCACATCATACAGTACACATCATACAGTACACATCACATCACACAGTACACATCATACAGTACACATCACATCACACAGTACACATCACATCACACAGTACACATCACATCACACAGTACACATCATACAGTACACATCACATCACACAGTACACATCATACAGTACACATCACATCACACAGTACACATCACATCATACAGTACACATCACATCACACAGTACACATCACATCACACAGTACACATCACATCACACAGTACACATCATACAGTACACATCACATCATACAGTACACATCACATCATACAGTACACATCACATCACACAGTACACATCATACAGTACACATCACATCACACAGTACACATCACATCATACAGTACACATCACATCACACAGTACACATCACATCACACAGTTCACATCACATCATACAGTACACATCACATCATACAGTACACATCACATCACACAGTACACATCACATCACACAGTACACATCACATCACACAGTACACATCACATCATACAGTACACATCACATCATACAGTACACATCACATCATACAGTACACATCACATCACACAGTACACATCACATCACACAGTACACATCACATCACACAGTACACATCACATTACACAGTACACATCACATCACACAGTACACATCACATCACACAGTACACATCACATCACACAGTACACATCATACAGTACACATCACATCATACAGTACACATCACATCACACATCACATCACACAGTACACATCACATCATACAGTACACATCATACAGTACACATCATACAGTACACATCACATCACACAGTACACATCATACAGTACACATCACATCACACAGTACACATCACATCACACAGTACACATCACATCACACAGTACACATCATACAGTACACATCACATCACACATCACATCACACAGTACACATCACATCATACAGTACACATCATACAGTACACATCACATCACACAGTACACATCATACAGTACACATCACATCACACAGTACACATCACATCATACAGTACACATCACATCACACAGTACACATCACATCATACAGTACACATCACATAGTACACATCACATCACACAGTACACATCACATCACACAGTACACATCACATCACACAGTACACATCATACAGTACACATCACATCATACAGTACACATCACATCACACATCACATCACACAGTACACATCACATCATACAGTACACATCATACAGTACACATCATACAGTACACATCACATCACACAGTACACATCATACAGTACACATCACATCACACAGTACACATCACATCACACAGTACACATCACATCACACAGTACACATCATACAGTACACATCACATCACACATCACATCACACAGTACACATCACATCATACAGTACACATCATACAGTACACATCACATCACACAGTACACATCATACAGTACACATCACATCACACAGTACACATCACATCACACATCACATCACACAGTACACATCACATCATACAGTACACATCACATCACACAGTACACATCACATCACACAGTACACATCATACAGTACACATCACATCATACAGTACACATCACATCACACAGTACACATCATACAGTACACATCACATCACACAGTACACATCACATCACACAGTACACATCATACAGTACACATCACATCACACAGTACACATCACATCACACAGTACACATCATACAGTACACATCACATCATACAGTACACATCACATCACACATCACATCACACAGTACACATCACATCATACAGTACACATCACACAGTACACATCATACAGTACACATCACATCACACAGTACACATCACATCACACATCACATCACACAGTACACATCACATCATACAGTACACATCATACAGTACACATCACATCACACAGTACACATCATACAGTACACATCACATCACACAGTACACATCATACAGTACACATCACATCACACAGTACACATCATACAGTACACATCACATCACACAGTACACATCACATCATACAGTACACATCATACAGTACACATCACGTCACACAGTACACATCATACAGTACACATCACATCACACAGTACACATCACATCATACAGTACACATCACATTACACAGTACACATCACATCACACAGTACACATCATACAGTACACATCACATCACACAGTACACATCATACAGTACACATCACATCACACAGTACACATCACATCATACAGTACACATCACATCACACAGTACACATCACATCACACAGTACACATCATACAGTACACATCACATCATACAGTACACATCACATTACACAGTACACATCACATCACACAGTACACATCATACAGTACACATCACATCACACAGTACACATCATACAGTACACATCACATCACACAGTACACATCACATCACACAGTACACATCACATCACACATCACATCACACAGTACACATCACATCATACAGTAAACATCACATCACACAGTACACATCACATCACACAGTACACATCATACAGTACACATCACATCATACAGTACACATCACATCACACATCACATCACACCGTACACATCACATCATACAGTACACATCACACAGTACACATCATACAGTACACATCACATCACACAGTACACATCATACAGTACACATCACATCACACACTACACATCATACAGTACACATCACATCATACAGTACACATCACATCATACAGTACACATCACATCACACATCACATCATACAGTACACATCACATCACACACTACACATCATACAGTACACATCACATCATACAGTACACATCACATCACACAGTACACATCACATCACACAGTACACATCATACAGTACACATCACATCACACAGTACACATCACATCATACAGTACACATCACATCACACAGTACACATCACATCACACAGTACACATCACATCACACAGTACACATCATACAGTACACATCACATCACACAGTACACATCATACAGTACACATCACATCACACAGTACACATCACATCATACAGTACACATCACATCACACAGTACACATCACATCACACAGTACACATCACATCATACAGTACACATCATACAGACAGTACACATCACATCATACAGTACACATCACATCACACAGTACACATCACATCATACAGTACACATCACATCATACAGTACACATCACATCACACAGTACACATCACATCACACAGTACACATCACATCACACAGTACACATCATACAGTACACATCACATCACACAGTACACATCACATCACACAGTACACATCACATCATACAGTACACATCACATTACACATCACATCATACAGTACACATCACATCACACAGTACACATCACATCACACAGTACACATCACATCATACAGTACACATCACATCATACAGTACACATCACATCACACAGTACACATCACATCACACAGTACACATCACATCACACAGTACACATCACATCACACAGTACACATCACATCATACAGTACACATCACATCATACAGTACACATCACATCACACAGTACACATCACATCACACAGTACACATCACATCACACATCACATCACACAGTACACATCACATCATACAGTACACATCACATCACACAGTACACATCACATCATACAGTACACATCATACAGTACACATCACATCATACAGTACACATCACATCACACAGTACACATCACATCACACAGTACACATCACATCATACAGTACACATCACATTACACATCACATCACACAGTACACATCACATCACACAGTACACATCACATCACACAGTACACATCATACAGTACACATCACATCATACAGTACACATCACATCACACATCACATCACACAGTACACATCACATCATACAGTACACATCATACAGTACACATCATACAGTACACATCACATCACACAGTACACATCATACAGTACACATCACATCACACAGTACACATCACATCACACAGTACACATCACATCACACAGTACACATCATACAGTACACATCACATCACACATCACATCACACAGTACACATCACATCATACAGTACACATCATACAGTACACATCACATCACACAGTACACATCATACAGTACACATCACATAGTACACATCACATCACACATCACATCACACAGTACACATCACATCATACAGTACACATCACATCATACAGTACACATAACATCACACATCACATCACACAGTACACATCACATCATACAGTACACATCATACAGTACACATCACATCACACAGTACACATCATACAGTACACATCACATCACACAGTACACATCACATCATACAGTACACATCACATCACACAGTACACATCACATCATACAGTACACATCACATTACACATCACATCACACAGTACACATCACATCACACAGTACACATCACATCACACAGTACACATCATACAGTACACATCACATCATACAGTACACATCACATCACACATCACATCACACAGTACACATCACATCATACAGTACACATCACACAGTACACATCACATCACACAGTACACATCACATCACACAGTACACATCATACAGTACACATCACATCATACAGTACACATCACATCACACAGTACACATCATACAGTACACATCACATCACACAGTACACATCACATCACACAGTACACATCACATCACACATCACATCACACAGTACACATCACATCATACAGTACACATCACATCACACAGTACACATCATACAGTACACATCACATCACACATCACATCACACCGTACACATCACATCATACAGTACACATCACACAGTACACATCATACAGTACACATCACATCATACAGTACACATCACATCACACATCACATCACACAGTACACATCACATCATACAGTACACATCACACAGTACACATCATACAGTACACATCACATCACACAGTACACATCACATCACACATCACATCACACAGTACACATCACATCATACAGTACACATCATACAGTACACATCACATCACACAGTACACATCATACAGTACACATCACATCACCCAGTACACATCATACAGTACACATCACATCACACAGTACACATCACATCATACAGTACACATCATACAGTACACATCACATCACACAGTACACATCATACAGTACACATCACATCACACAGTACACATCACATCACACAGTACACATCACATCACACAGTACACATCATACAGTACACATCACATCACACAGTACACATCATACAGTACACATCACATCACACAGTACACATCACATCATACAGTACACATCACATCACACAGTACACATCACATCACACAGTACACATCACATCACACAGTACACATCATACAGTACACATCACATCACACAGTACACATCATACAGTACACATCACATCATACAGTACACATCACATCACACAGTACACATCATACAGTACACATCAAATCACACAGTACACATCACATCATACAGTACACATCACATCACACAGTACACATCACATCACACAGTACACATCACATCATACAGTACACATCATACAGACAGTACACATCACACAGTACACATCACATCACACAGTACACATCACATCACACAGTACACATCACATCATACAGTACACATCACACAGTACACATCACATCACACAGTACACATCACATCACACAGTACACATCACATCACACAGTACACATCACATCATACAGTACACATCACATCACACAGTACACATCACATCACACATCACATCACACAGTACACATCACATCATACAGTACACATCACATCACACAGTACACATCACATCATACAGTACACATCATACAGTACACATCACATCATACAGTACACATCACATCACACAGTACACATCACATCACACAGTACACATCACATCATACAGTACACATCACATTACACATCACATCACACAGTACACATCACATCACACAGTACACATCACATCACACAGTACACATCACATCACACAGTACACATCATACAGTACACATCACATCATACAGTACACATCACATCACACATCACATCACACAGTACACATCACATCATACAGTACACATCATACAGTACACATCATACAGTACACATCACATCACACAGTACACATCATACAGTACACATCACATCACACAGTACACATCACATCACACAGTACACATCATACAGTACACATCACATCACACATCACATCACACAGTACACATCATACAGTACACATCACATCACACAGTACACATCACATCACACATCACATCACACAGTACACATCACATCATACAGTACACATCATACAGTACACATCACATCATACAGTACACATCACATCACACATCACATCACACAGTACACATCACATCATACAGTACACATCATACAGTACACATCACATCACACAGTACACATCACACAGTACACATCACATCATACAGTACACATCACATCACACAGTACACATCACATCATACAGTACACATCACATTACACATCACAACACACAGTACACATCACATCACACAGTACACATCACATCACACAGTACACATCACATCACACAGTACACATCACATCACACAGTACACATCATACAGTACACATCACATCATACAGTACACATCACATCACACATCACATCACACAGTACACATCACATCATACAGTACACATCATACAGTACACATCACACAGTACAAATCACATCACACAGTACACATCACATCACACAGTACACATCATACAGTACACATCACATCATACAGTACACATCACATCACACAGTACACATCATACAGTACACATCACATCACACAGTACACATCACATCACACAGTACACATCACATCAAACAGTACACATCACATCACACAGTACACATCACATCACACAGTACACATCACATCACACATCACATCACACAGTACACATCACATCACACAGTACACATCACATCACACAGTACACATCACATCACACAGTACACATCATACAGTACACATCACATCATACAGTACACATCACATCACACATCACATCACACCGTACACATCACATCATACAGTACACATCACACAGTACACATCATACAGTACACATCACATCATACAGTACACATCACATCACACATCACATCACACAGTACACATCACATCATACAGTACACATCACACAGTACACATCATACAGTACACATCACATCACACAGTACACATCACATCACACATCACATCACACAGTACACATCACATCATACAGTACACATCATACAGTACACATCACATCACACAGTACACATCATACAGTACACATCACATCACACAGTACACATCATACAGTACACATCACATCACACAGTACACATCATACAGTACACATCACATCACACATTACGAATCACATCATACAGTACACATCATACAGTACACATCACATCACACAGTACACATCATACAGTACACATCACATCACACAGTACACATCACATCACACAGTACACATCACATCACACAGTACACATCATACAGTACACAGTACACATCATACAGTACAAATCACATCACACAGTACACATCACATCATACAGTACACATCACATCACACAGTACACATCACATCACACAGTACACATCACATCACACAGTACACATCATACAGTACACATCACATCACACAGTACACATCATACAGTACACATCACATCATACAGTACACATCACATCACACAGTACACATCATACAGTACACATCACATCACACAGTACACATCACATCATACAGTACACATCACATCACACAGTACACATCACATCACACAGTACACATCACATTATACAGTACACATCACATCATACAGTACACAACACATCACACAGTACACATCACATCACACAGTACACATCACATCACACAGTACACATCACATCACACAGTACACATCACATCATACAGTACACATCACATCATACAGTACACATCACATCACACAGTACACATCACATCACACATCACATCACACAGTACACATCACATCACACAGTACACATCACATCATACAGTACACATCATACAGTACACATCACATCATACAGTACACATCACATCACACAGTACACATCACATCACACAGTACACATCACATCATACAGTACACATCACATTACACATCACATCACACAGTACACATCACATCACACAGTACACATCACATCACACAGTACACATCACATCACACAGTACACATCACATCACACAGTACACATCATACAGTACACATCACATCATACAGTACACATCACATCACACATCACATCACACAGTACACATCACATCATACAGTACACATCATACAGTACACATCATACAGTACACATCACATCACACAGTACACATCATACAGTACACATCACATCACACAGTACACATCATACAGTACACATCACATCACACATCACATCACACAGTACACATCACATCATACAGTACACATCATACAGTACACATCACATCACACAGTACACATCATACAGTACACATCACATCACACAGTACACATCACATCATACAGTACACATCACATCACACAGTACACATCACATCATACAGTACACATCACATTACACATCACATCACACAGTACACATCACATCACACAGTACACATCACATCACACAGTACACATCATACAGTACACATCACATCATACAGTACACATCACATCACACATCACATCACACAGTACACATCACATCATACAGTACACATCATACAGTACACATCATACAGTACACATCACATCACACAGTACACATCATACAGTACACATCACATCACACAGTACACATCACATCACACAGTACACATCACATCACACAGTACACATCATACAGTACACATCACATCACACATCACATCACACAGTACACATCACATCATACAGTACACATCATACAGTACACATCACATCACACAGTACACATCACATCACACAGTACACATCACATCACACATCACATCACACAGTACACATCACATCATACAGTACACATCACATCACACAGTACACATCACATCACACAGTACACATCATACAGTACACATCACATCATACAGTACACATCACATCACACAGTACACATCATACAGTACACATCACATCACACAGTACACATCACATCACACAGTACACATCATACAGTACACATCACATCACACAGTACACATCACATCACACAGTACACATCATACAGTACACATCACATCATACAGTACACATCACATCACACATCACATCACACAGTACACATCACATCATACAGTACACATCACACAGTACACATCATACAGTACACATCACATCACACAGTTCACATCACACATCACATCACACAGTACACATCACATCATACAGTACACATCATACAGTACACATCACATCACACAGTACACATCATACAGTACACATCACATCACACAGTACACATCATACAGTACACATCACATCACACAGTACACATCACATCATACAGTACACATCATACAGTACACATCACATCACACAGTACACATCATACAGTACACATCACATCACACAGTACACATCACATCATACAGTACACATCACATTACACAGTACACATCACATCACACAGTACACATCACATCACACAGTACACATCATACAGTACACATCACATCACACAGTACACATCACATCATACAGTACACATCATACAGTACACATCACATCACACAGTACACATCATACAGTACACATCAAATCACACAGTACACATCACATCATACAGTACACATCACATCACACAGTACACATCACATCACACAGTACACATCACATCATACAGTACACATCATACAGACAGTACACATCACACAGTACACATCACATCACACAGTACACATCACATCACACAGTACACATCACATCATACAGTACACATCACACAGTACACATCACATCACACAGTACACATCACATCACACAGTACACATCACATCACATCATACAGTACACATCACATCACACAGTACACATCACATCACACATCACATCACACAGTACACATCACATCATACAGTACACATCACATCACACAGTACACATCACATCATACAGTACACATCATACAGTACACATCACATCATACAGTACACATCACATCACACAGTACACATCACATCACACAGTACACATCACATCATACAGTACACATCACATTACACATCACATCACACAGTACACATCACATCACACAGTACACATCACATCACACAGTACACATCACATCACACAGTACACATCATACAGTACACATCACATCATACAGTACACATCACATCACACATCACATCACACAGTACACATCACATCATACAGTACACATCATACAGTACACATCATACAGTACACATCACATCACACAGTACACATCATACAGTACACATCACATCACACAGTACACATCACATCACACAGTACACATCATACAGTACACATCACATCACACATCACATCACACAGTACACATCATACAGTACACATCACATCACACAGTACACATCACATCACACATCACATCACACAGTACACATCACATCATACAGTACACATCATACAGTACACATCACATCATACAGTACACATCACATCACACATCACATCACACAGTACACATCACATCATACAGTACACATCATACAGTACACATCACATCACACAGTACACATCATACAGTACACATCACATCACACAGTACACATCACATCATACAGTACACATCACATCACACAGTACACATCACATCATACAGTACACATCACATTACACATCACAACACACAGTACACATCACATCACACAGTACACATCACATCACACAGTACACATCACATCACACAGTACACATCACATCACACAGTACACATCATACAGTACACATCACATCATACAGTACACATCACATCACACATCACATCACACAGTACACATCACATCATACAGTACACATCATACAGTACACATCACACAGTACACATCACATCACACAGTACACATCACATCACACAGTACACATCATACAGTACACATCACATCATACAGTACACATCACATCACACAGTACACATCATACAGTACACATCACATCACACAGTACACATCACATCACACAGTACACATCACATCAAACAGTACACATCACATCACACAGTACACATCACATCACACAGTACACATCACATCACACATCACATCACACAGTACACATCACATCACACAGTACACATCACATCACACAGTACACATCACATCACACAGTACACATCATACAGTACACATCACATCATACAGTACACATCACATCACACATCACATCACACCGTACACATCACATCATACAGTACACATCACACAGTACACATCATACAGTACACATCACATCATACAGTACACATCACATCACACATCACATCACACAGTACACATCACATCATACAGAACACATCACACAGTACACATCATACAGTACACATCACATCACACAGTACACATCACATCACACATCACATCACACAGTACACATCACATCATACAGTACACATCATACAGTACACATCACATCACACAGTACACATCATACAGTACACATCACATCACACAGTACACATCATACAGTACACATCACATCACACAGTACACATCATACAGTACACATCACATCACACATTACACATCACATCATACAGTACACATCATACAGTACACATCACATCACACAGTACACATCACATCACACAGTACACATCACATCACACAGTACACATCATACAGTACACAGTACACATCATACAGTACACATCACATCACACAGTACACATCACATCATACAGTACACATCACATCACACAGTACACATCACATCACACAGTACACATCACATCACACAGTACACATCATACAGTACACATCACATCACACAGTACACATCATACAGTACACATCACATCATACAGTACACATCACATCACACAGTACACATCATACAGTACACATCACATCACACAGTACACATCACATCATACAGTACACATCACATCACACAGTACACATCACATCACACAGTACACATCACATTATACAGTACACATCACATCATACAGTACACAACACATCACACAGTACACATCACATCACACAGTACACATCACATCACACAGTACACATCACATCACACAGTACACATCACATCATACAGTACACATCACATCATACAGTACACATCACATCACACAGTACACATCACATCACACATCACATCACACAGTACACATCACATCACACAGTACACATCACATCATACAGTACACATCATACAGTACACATCACATCATACAGTACACATCACATCACACAGTACACATCACATCACACAGTACACATCACATCATACAGTACACATCACATTACACATCACATCACACAGTACACATCACATCACACAGTACACATCACATCACACAGTACACATCACATCACACAGTACACATCACATCACACAGTACACATCATACAGTACACATCACATCATACAGTACACATCACATCACACATCACATCACACAGTACACATCACATCATACAGTACACATCATACAGTACACATCATACAGTACACATCACATCACACAGTACACATCATACAGTACACATCACATCACACAGTACACATCATACAGTACACATCACATCACACATCACATCACACAGTACACATCACATCATACAGTACACATCACATTACACATCACATCACACAGTACACATCACATCACACAGTACACATCACATCACACAGTACACATCATACAGTACACATCACATCATACAGTACACATCACATCATACAGTACACATCACATTACACATCACATCACACAGTACACATCACATCACACAGTACACATCACATCACACAGTACACATCATACAGTACACATCACATCATACAGTACACATCACATCACACATCACATCACACAGTACACATCACATCATACAGTACACATCATACAGTACACATCATACAGTACACATCACATCACACAGTACACATCATACAGTACACATCACATCACACAGTACACATCACATCACACAGTACACATCACATCACACAGTACACATCATACAGTACACATCACATCACACATCACATCACACAGTACACATCACATCATACAGTACACATCATACAGTACACATCACATCACACAGTACACATCACATCACACAGTACACATCACATCACACATCACATCACACAGTACACATCACATCATACAGTACACATCACATCACACAGTACACATCACATCACACAGTACACATCATACAGTACACATCACATCATACAGTACACATCACATCACACAGTACACATCATACAGTACACATCACATCACACAGTACACATCACATCACACAGTACACATCATACAGTACACATCACATCACACAGTACACATCACATCACACAGTACACATCATACAGTACACATCACATCATACAGTACACATCACATCACACATCACATCACACAGTACACATCACATCATACAGTACACATCACACAGTACACATCATACAGTACACATCACATCACACAGTTCACATCACACATCACATCACACAGTACACATCACATCATACAGTACACATCATACAGTACACATCACATCACACAGTACACATCATACAGTACACATCACATCACACAGTACACATCATACAGTACACATCACATCACACAGTACACATCACATCATACAGTACACATCATACAGTACACATCACATCACACAGTACACATCATACAGTACACATCACATCACACAGTACACATCACATCATACAGTACACATCACATTACACAGTACACATCACATCACACAGTACACATCATACAGTACACATCACATCACACAGTACACATCACACAGTACACATCACATCATACAGTACACATCACATCACACAGTACACATCACATCACACAGTACACATCATACAGTACACATCACATCACACAGTACACATCATACAGTACACATCACATCATACAGTACACATCACATCACACAGTACACATCACATCACACAGTACACATCATACAGTACACATCACATCACACAGTACACATCACATCATACAGTACACATCACATCACACAGTACACATCACATCACACAGTACACATCACATCACACAGTACACATCCTACAGTACACATCACATCACACAGTACACATCATACAGTACACATCACATCACACAGTACACATCACATCATACAGTACACATCACATCACACAGTACACATCACATCACACAGTACACATCACATCATACAGTACACATCATACAGACAGTACACATCATACAGACAGTACACATCACATCATACAGTACACATCACATCACACAGTACACATCACATCATACAGTACACATCACATCATACAGTACACATCACATCACACAGTACACATCACATCACACAGTACACATCACATCATACAGTACACATCACATCATACAGTACACATCACATCACACAGTACACATCACATCACACAGTACACATCACATCACACAGTACACATCACATCACACAGTACACATCATACAGTACACATCACATCACACAGTACACATCACATCACACAGTACACATCACATCATACAGTACACATCACATTACACATCACATCATACAGTACACATCACATCACACAGTACACATCACATCACACAGTACACATCACATCATACAGTACACATCATACAGACAGTACACATCATACAGACAGTACACATCACATCATACAGTACACATCACATCACACAGTACACATCACATCATACAGTACACATCACATCACACAGTACACATCACATCATACAGACAGTACACATCACATCACACAGTACACATCACATCATACAGTACACATCACATCATACAGTACACATCACATCACACAGTACACATCACATCACACAGTACACATCATACAGTACACATCACATCACACAGTACACATCACATCACACAGTACACATCACATCATACAGTACACATCACATCATACAGTACACATCACATCACACAGTACACATCACATCACACAGTACACATCACATCACACAGTACACATCACATCACACAGTACACATCACATCACACAGTACACATCACATCATACAGTACACATCACATCATACAGTACACATCACATCACACAGTACACATCACATCACACAGTACACATCACATCACACATCACATCACACAGTACACATCACATCATACAGTACACATCACATCACACAGTACACATCATACAGTACACATCACATCATACAGTACACATCACATCACACAGTACACATCACATCACACAGTACACATCACATCATACAGTACACATCACATTACACATCACATCACACAGTACACATCACATCACACAGTACACATCACATCACACAGTACACATCACATCACACAGTACACATCATACAGTACACATCACATCATACAGTACACATCACATCACACATCACATCACACAGTACACATCACATCATACAGTACACATCATACAGTACACATCATACAGTACACATCACATCACACAGTACACATCATACAGTACACATCACATCACACAGTACACATCACATCACACAGTACACATCACATCACACAGTACACATCATACAGTACACATCACATCACACATCACATCACACAGTACACATCACATCATACAGTACACATCATACAGTACACATCACATCACACAGTACACATCATACAGTACACATCACATAGTACACATCACATCACACATCACATCACACAGTACACATCACATCATACAGTACACATCACATCATACAGTACACATCACATCACACATCACATCACACAGTACACATCACATCATACAGTACACATCATACAGTACACATCACACAGTACACATCATACAGTACACATCACATCACACAGTACACATCACATCATACAGTACACATCACATCACACAGTACACATCACATCATACAGTACACATCACATTACACATCACATCACACAGTACACATCACATCACACAGTACACATCACATCACACAGTACACATCATACAGTACACATCACATCATACAGTACACATCACATCACACATCACATCACACAGTACACATCACATCATACAGTACACATCATACAGTACACATCACATCATACAGTACACATCACATCACACAGTACACATCACATCACACAGTACACATCACATCACACATCACATCACATCACACAGTACACATCATACAGTACACATCACATCATACAGTACACATCACATCACACAGTACACATCACATCACACAGTACACATCACATCACACATCACATCACACAGTACACATCACATCATACAGTACACATCACATCACACAGTACACATCACATCACACAGTACACATCATAGAGTACACATCACATCATACAGTACACATCACATCACACATCACATCACACCGTACACATCACATCATACAGTACACATCACACAGTACACATCATACAGTACACATCACATCATACAGTACACATCACATCACAGTACACATCACATCATACAGTACACATCACACAGTACACATCATACAGTACACATCACATCACACAGTACACATCACATCACACATCACATCACACAGTACACATCACATCATACAGTACACATCACATCACACAGTACACATCATACAGTACACATCACATCACACAGTACACATCATACAGTACACATCACATCACACAGTACACATCACATCATACAGTACACATCATACAGTACACATCACATCACACAGTACACATCATACAGTACACATCACATCACACAGTACACATCACATCACACAGTACACATCATACAGTACACATCACATCACACAGTACACATCATACAGTACACATCACATCACACAGTACACATCACATCATACAGTACACATCACATCACACAGTACACATCACATCACACAGTACACATCACATCATACAGTACACATCACATCACACAGTACACATCATACAGTACACATCACATCATACAGTACACATCACATCACACAGTACACATCATACAGTACACATCACATCACACAGTACACATCACATCATACAGTACACATCACATCACACAGTACACATCACATCACACAGTACACATCACATCATACAGTACACATCATACAGACAGTACACATCACACAGTACACATCACATCACACAGTACACATCACATCACACAGTACACATCACATCACACAGTACACATCACATCACACAGTACACATCACATCACACAGTACACATCACATCATACAGTACACATCACATCATACAGTACACATCACATCACACAGTACACATCACATCACACAGTACACATCACATCACACAGTACACATCACATCACACAGTACACATCACATCATACAGTACACATCACATCACACAGTACACATCACATCATACAGTACACATCACATCACACAGTACACATCACATCACACAGTACACATCACATCACACAGTACACATCACATCATACAGTACACATCACATTACACATCACATCACACAGTACACATCACATCACACAGTACACATCACATCACACAGTACACATCACATCACACAGTACACATCACATCACACAGTACACATCATACAGTACACATCTCATCATACAGTACACATCACATCACACAACACATCATACAGTACACATCATACAGTACACATCACATCACACAGTACACATCATACAGTACACATCACATCACACAGTACACATCACATCACACAGTACACATCATACAGTACACATCACATCACACATCACATCACACAGTACACATCACATCATACAGTACACATCATACAGTACACATCACATCACACAGTACACAGCATACAGTACACATCACATCACACAGTACACATCACATCACACAGTACACATCACATCACACAGTACACATCATACAGTACACATCACATCACACATCACATCACACAGTACACATCACATCATACAGTACACATCATACAGTACACATCACATCACACAGTACACATCATACAGTACACATCACATCACACAGTACACATCACATCACACATCACATCACACAGTACACATCACATCATACAGTACACATCATACAGTACACATCACATCATACAGTACACATCACATCACACATCACATCACACAGTACACATCACATCATACAGTACACATCATACAGTACACATCACATCACACAGTACACATCATACAGTACACATCACATCACACAGTACACATCACATCATACAGTACACATCACATCACACAGTACACATCACATCATACAGTACACATCACAGTACACATCACATCACACAGTACACATCACATCACACAGTACACATCACATCACACAGTACACATCACATCACACAGTACACATCACATCACACAGTACACATCATACAGTACACATCACATCATACAGTACACATCACATCACACATCACATCACACAGTACACATCACATCATACAGTACACATCATACAGTACACATCATACAGTACACATCACATCACACAGTACACATCATACAGTACACATCACATCACACAGTACACATCACATCACACAGTACACATCACATCACACAGTACACATCATACAGTACACATCACATCACACATCACATCACACAGTACACATCACATCATACAGTACACATCATACAGTACACATCACATCACACAGTACACATCATACAGTACACATCACATCACACAGTACACATCACATCACACATCACATCACACAGTACACATCACATCATACAGTACACATCACATCACACAGTACACATCACATCACACAGTACACATCATACAGTACACATCACATCATACAGTACACATCACATCACACAGTACACATCATACAGTACACATCACATCACACAGTACACATCACATCACACAGTACACATCATACAGTACACATCACATCACACAGTACACATCACATCACACAGTACACATCATACAGTACACATCACATCATACAGTACACATCACATCACACATCACATCACACAGTACACATCACATCATACAGTACACATCACACAGTACACATCATACAGTACACATCACATCACACAGTACACATCACATCACACATCACATCACACAGTACACATCACATCATACAGTACACATCATACAGTACACATCACATCACACAGTACACATCATACAGTACACATCACATCACACAGTACACATCATACAGTACACATCACATCACACAGTACACATCATACAGTACACATCACATCACACAGTACACATCACATCATACAGTACACATCATACAGTACACATCACATCACACAGTACACATCATACAGTACACATCACATCACACAGTACACATCACATCATACAGTACACATCACATTACACAGTACACATCACATCACACAGTACACATCATACAGTACACATCACATCACACAGTACACATCATACAGTACACATCACATCACACAGTACACATCACATCATACAGTACACATCACATCACACAGTACACACCACATCACACAGTACACATCACATCACACAGTACACATCATACAGTACACATCACATCACACAGTACACATCATACAGTACACATCACATCATACAGTACACATCTCATCACACAGTACACATCACATCACACAGTACACATCATACAGTACACATCACATCACACAGTACACATCACATCATACAGTACACATCACATCACACAGTACACATCACATCACACAGTACACATCACATCACACAGTACACATCATACAGACAGTACACATCACATCACACAGTACACATCACATCACACAGTACACATCACATCATACAGTACACATCACATCACACAGTACACATCATACAGTACACATCATACAGTACACATCACATCACACAGTACACATCATACAGACAGTACACATCACATCACACAGTACACATCACATCACACAGTACACATCACATCACACAGTACACATCATACAGACAGTACACATCACATCATACAGTACACATCATACAGACAGTACACATCACATCACACAGTACACATCACATCACACAGTACACATCACATCACACAGTACACATCATACAGACAGTACACATCACATCACACAGTACACATCACATCACACAGTACACATCATACAGACAGTACACATCACATCATACAGTACACATCACACAGTACACATCACATCACACAGTACACATCATACAGACAGTACACATCACATCATACAGTACACATCATACAGACAGTACACATCACATCATACAGTACACATCACATCATACAGTACACATAACACAGTACACATCACATCACACAGTACACATCACATCATACAGTACACATCACATCATACAGTACACATCACATCACACATCACATCACATCACACAGTACACATCACATCATACAGTACACATCATACAGTACACATCATACAGTACACATCACACAGTACACATCATACAGTACACATCACATCATACAGTACACATCATACAGACAGTACACATCACATCATACAGTACACATCATACAGACAGTACACATCACATCATACAGTACACATCATACAGACAGTACACATCACATCATACAGTACACATCACATCATACAGTACACATCACATCACACAGTACACATCACATCACACAGTACACATCATACAGTACACATCACATCATACAGTACACATCATACAGTACACATCACATCATACAGTACACATCATACAGACAGTACACATCACATCATACAGTACTCATCATACAGACAGTACACATCACATCATACAGTACACATCATACAGACAGTACACATCACATCATACAGTACACATCACATCATACAGTACACATCACATCACACAGTACACATCACATCACACAGTACACATCACATCATACAGTACACATCACATCATACAGTACACATCACATCACACAGTACACATCATACAGTACACATCACATCATACAGTACACATCACATCACACATCACATCACACAGTACACATCACATCATACAGTACACATCATACAGTACACATCACATCACACAGTACACATCATACAGTACACATCACATCATACAGTACACATCATACAGTACACATCACATCACACAGTACACATCATACAGTACACATCACATCACACAGTACACATCACATCACATCACACAGTACACATCACATCATACAGTACACATCACATCACACAGTACACATCACATCACACAGTACACATCACATCACACAGTACACATCACATCACACAGTACACATCATATAGTACACATCACATCATACAGTACACATCACATCACACAGTACACATCATACAGTACACATCACATCACACAGTACACATCACATCACACAGTACACATCACATCACACATCACATCACACAGTACACATCACATCATACAGTACACATCACATCACACAGTACACATCACATCACACAGTACACATCATACAGTACACATCACATCATACAGTACACATCACATCACACATCACATCACACAGTACACATCACATCACACAGTACACATCATACAGTACACATCATACAGTACACATCACATCACACAGTACACATCACATCACACAGTACACATCACACAGTACACATCATACAGTACACATCACATCACACAGTACACATCACATCACACATCACATCACACAGTACACATCACATCATACAGTACACATCATACAGTACACATCACATCACACAGTACACATCATACAGTACACATCACATCACACAGTACACATCATACAGTACACATCACATCATACAGTACACATCATACAGTACACATCACATCACACAGTACACATCATACAGTACACATCACATCACACAGTACACATCACATCATACAGTACACATCACATCACACAGTACACATCACATCACACAGTACACATCATACAGTACACATCACATCACACAGTACACATCATACAGTACACATCACATCACACGGTACACATCACATCATACAGTACACATCACATAACACAGTACACATCACATCACACAGTACACATCACATCACACAGTACACATCACATCATACAGTACACATCACATCACACAGTACACATCATACAGACAGTACACATCACATCACACAGTACACATCACATCATACAGTACACATCACATCATACAGTACACATCACATCACACAGTACACATCACATCACACAGTACACATCACATCACACAGTACACATCACATCACACAGTACACATCATACAGACAGTACACATCACATCACACAGTACACATCACATCACACAGTACACATCACATCACACAGTACACATCATACAGTACACATCACATCATACAGTACACATCATACAGACAGTACACATCACATCATACAGTACACATCATACAGACAGTACACATCACATCATACAGTACACATCATACAGACAGTACACATCACATCATACAGTACACATCACATCATACAGTACACATCACATCACACAGTACACATCACATCACACAGTACACATCATACAGTACACATCACATCATACAGTACACATCACATCATACAGTACACATCACATCATACAGTACACATCACATCACACAGTACACATCATACAGTACACATCACATCATACAGTACACATCATACAGACAGTACACATCACATCATACAGTACACATCACATCATACAGTACACATCACATCACACAGTACACATCATACAGACAGTACACATCACATCATACAGTACACATCATACAGACAGTACACATCACATCATACAGTACACATCACATCATACAGTACACATCACATCACACAGTACACATCACATCACACAGTACACATCACATCATACAGTACACATCACATCATACAGTACACATCACATCACACAGTACACATCATACAGTACACATCACATCATACAGTACACATCACATCACACATCACATCACACAGTACACATAACATCATACAGTACACATCATACAGTACACATCACATCACACAGTACACATCATACAGTACACATCACATCATACATTACACATCATACAGTACACATCACATC
Source organism: Rana muscosa (assembly GCA_029206835.1). Taxonomy (NCBI): domain Eukaryota; kingdom Metazoa; phylum Chordata; class Amphibia; order Anura; family Ranidae; genus Rana; species Rana muscosa. The sequence continues at coordinate 83,940,540 of CM055128.1, forward strand.
ACACAGTACACATCATACAGTACACATCACATCACACAGTACACATCATACAGTACACATCACATCACACAGTACACATCACATCACATCACACAGTACACATCACATCACACAGTACACATCACATCACACAGTACACATCACATCACACAGTACACATCACATCACACAGATCACATCACACAGTACACATCATACAGTACACATCACATCATACAGTACACATCACATCACACAGTACACATCATACAGTACACATCACATCACACAGTACACATCACATCACACAGTACACATCACATCACACATCACATCACACAGTACACATCACATCATACAGTACACATCACATCACACAGTACACATCATACAGTACACATCACATCATACAGTACACATCACATCACACATCACATCACACAGTACACATCACATCACACAGTACACATCACACAGTACACATCATACAGTACACATCACATCACACAGTACACATCATACAGTACACATCACATCATACAGTACACATCATACAGTACACATCACATCACACAGTACACATCATACAGTACACATCACATCACACAGTACACATCACATCATACAGTACACATCACATCACACAGTACACATCATACAGTACACATCACATCACACAGTACACATCATACAGTACACATCACATCACACAGTACACATCACATCATACAGTACACATCACATCACACAGTACACATCACATCACACAGTACACATCACATCACACAGTACACATCACATCATACAGTACACATCACATCACACAGTACACATCATACAGACAGTACACATCACATCACATAGTACACATCACATCATACAGTACACATCACATCACACAGTACACATCATACAGACAGTACACATCACATCACACAGTACACATCACATCATACAGTACACATCACATCACACAGTACACATCACATCACACAGTACACATCACATCACACAGTACACATCACATCACACAGTACACATCATACAGTACACATCACATCATACAGTACACATCATACAGTACACATCACATCACACAGTACACATCATACAGTACACATCACATCACACAGTACACATCACATCACACAGTACACATCACATCACACAGTACACATCATACAGACAGTACACATCACATCACACAGTACACATCATACAGACAGTACACCTCATATCATACAGTACACATCATACAGACAGTACACATCACATCACACAGTACACATCACATCACACAGTACACATCATACAGACAGTACACATCACATCATACAGTACACATCATACAGACAGTACACATCACATCACACAGTACACATCACATCACACAGTACACATCACATCACACAGTACACATCACATCACACAGTACACATCATACAGACAGTACACATCACATCACACAGTACACATCACATCACACAGTACACATCACATCACACAGTACACATCACATCACACAGTACACATCATACAGACAGTACACATCACATCATACAGTACACATCACACAGTACACATCACATCACACAGTACACATCATACAGACAGTACACATCACATCATACAGTACACATCATACAGACAGTACACATCACATCATACAGTACACATCACATCATACAGTACACATCACATCACACAGTACACATCACATCATACAGTACACATCACATCAGACGGTACACATCACATCACACAGTACACATCATACAGTACACATCACATCATACAGTACACATCACATCACACATCACATCACACAGTACACATCACATCATACAGTACACATCATACAGTACACATCACATCACACAGTACACATCATACAGTACACATCACATCACACAGTACACATCACATCACACATCACATCACACAGTACACATCACATCATACAGTACACATCACATCACACAGTACACATCACATCACACAGTACACATCATACAGTACACATCACATCATACAGTACACATCACATCACACAGTACACATCATACAGTACACATCACATCACACAGTACACATCACATCACACAGTACACATCACATCACACATCACATCACACAGTACACATCACATCATACAGTACACATCACATCACACAGTACACATCACATCACACAGTACACATCACACAGTACACATCACATCATACAGTACACATCACACAGTACACATCATACAGTACACATCACATCACACAGTACACATCACATCACACATCACATCACACAGTACACATCACATCATACAGTACACATCATACAGTACACATCACATCACACAGTACACATCATACAGTACACATCACATCACACAGTACACATCATACAGTACACATCACATCATACAGTACACATCACATCACACAGTACACATCATACAGTACACATCACATCACACAGTACACATCACATCATACAGTACACATCACATCACACAGTACACATCACATCACACAGTACACATCATACAGTACACATCACATCACACAGTACACATCATACAGTACACATCACATCACACAGTACATATCACATCACACAGTACACATCACATCACACAGTACACATCATACAGACAGTACACATCACATCACACAGTACACATCACATCACACAGTACACATCACATCATACAGTACACATCACATCATACAGTACACATCACATCATACAGTACACATCACATCACACAGTACACATCACATCACACAGTACACATCATACAGACAGTACACATCACATCACACAGTACACATCACATCACACAGTACACATCACATCACACAGTACACATCATACAGACAGTACACATCACATCATACAGTACACATCACATCACACAGTACACATCATACAGACAGTACACATCACATCATACAGTACACATCATACAGACAGTACACATCACATCACACAGTACACATCACATCACACAGTACACATCACATCACACAGTACACATCATACAGACAGTACACATCACATCATACAGTACACATCACACAGTACACATCACATCACACAGTACACATCATACAGACAGTACACATCACATCATACAGTACACATCATACAGACAGTACACATCACATCATACAGTACACATCATACAGACAGTACACATCACATCATACAGTACACATCACATCATACAGTACACATCACATCATACAGTACACATCACATCACACAGTACACATCACATCACACAGTACACATCATACAGACAGTACACATCACATCACACAGTACACATCACATCACACAGTACACATCACATCACACAGTACACATCACATCATACAGTACACATCACATCACACAGTACACATCACATCACACAGTACACATCACATCACACATCACATCACACAGTACACATCACATCATACAGTACACATCACATCACACAGTACACATCACATCATACAGTACACATCATACAGTACACATCACATCATACAGTACACATCACATCACACAGTACACATCATACAGACAGTACACATCACATCATACAGTACACATCACATCACACAGTACACATCACATCACACAGTACACATCACATCATACAGTACACATCACATTACACATCACATCACACAGTACACATCACATCATACAGTACACATCACATCACACAGTACACATCACATCACACAGTACACATCATACAGTACACATCACATCATACAGTACACATCACATCACACATCACATCACACAGTATACATCACATCATACAGTACACATCATACAGTACACATCATACAGTACACATCACATCACACAGTACACATCATACAGTACACATCACATCACACAGTACACATCACATCACACAGTACACATCATACAGTACACATCACATCACACATCACATCACACAGTACACATCACATCATACAGTACACATCATACAGTACACATCACATCACACAGTACACATCATACAGTACACATCACATCACACAGTACACATCACATCACACATCACATCACACAGTACACATCACATCATACAGTACACATCACATCACACAGTACACATCACATCACACAGTACACATCATACAGTACACATCACATCATACAGTACACATCACATCACACAGTACACATCATACAGTACACATCACATCACACAGTACACATCACATCACACAGTACACATCACATCACACATCACATCACACAGTACACATCACATCACACCACACAGTACACATCACATCATACAGTACACATCACATCACACAGTACACATCACATCACACAGTACACATCATACAGTACACATCACATCATACAGTACACATCACATCACACATCACATCATACAGTACACATCACATCACACAGTACACATCACATCACACATCACATCACACAGTACACATCACATCATACAGTACACATCATACAGTACACATCACATCACACAGTACATATCATACAGTACACATCACATCACACAGTACACATCATACAGTACACATCACATCACACAGTACACATTGTGACAGGGGGTCACTTTGGACACAGGGTTAGCCAGGAAACAATGGACATTGAGAATATATATGGCTTGGATTGCTTAAAATGGGTCTGTAATATTTATCCACCATATTCCCCATTTACCTGCAAAGAACTATCTACTGTTTTATGAACTCAACAGGTTAAATTAAGAGAGGCTGATGTGTCTCCTGTCTCCTTGTGTAATGCTAATGAGCCCCACCTATGTTACAGGCCCTTTCATTGTGTTGATGTGGATTGGAGCTTGGTAAAGCGTCTGGCTCCATATTATGGGATGTGGAAGTGTCTTCTGTGAGGAGGGGGGGGATCAACCCTCCTGCCTAAGACTGTTTATCAAAGGAGAAGTTTGAACACACCTGACCTGTATTACCATTGTCATTGGACAGTTTAACCCGCCCTGTTCCCCAAAGGATGGGGGGGAGGGTTTTGAAGAGAAATGTGTTACCATGTGTTTTGAAAATAAAGTCATTCCCTGTTTTGGAACTTGAATACAGAGCGTTGTCTCGTATCTGGGGGGAGAACCATTCGTATGGGGTCTTATTCAGCTGGTTGGAGTGTCTGGTGGCTGTCGTGTGGTTGGAAAGGGAATATCCTAACGGTGTTAACCCCTTTCATACTTGGGGTGCCGTTACAATTGTTGGCAAGCAGTGGGATTGATCCCCACAGCCGGAAGGACAGCTACAAGAGGACACAGGCCAATGGAAGCACAGTATGAACGGCTAAAGCGTTCTACCCTCAAAGACTTACTGGAGAACCGGGGAAGACCGGCCAACAACCGTAAGAAGAGGGACATTATCAGAGAACTAGTCGAAATGGATGGAGCTGAAAGACCCAACATAACCGAAAGGCCCAGCATAACAGACAGGACACCCGAAGAGGCAAGTTTTGATCGGGCTGATAACATAAGACTGGCACATTATGGTCCTAACCCTACAGCGGAGATCATAGACCGAGTTATAGCGGCTGTGGATGTAAATTTGCTACAGCAAAGAGGTTCTGCAGCAGCAGAAGTCAGAGCAGCACCAACTGAAAGGAGAAAGATACATTTTACTGCTTTTAAAAATTTCATTGAAACTGAAGGAGAGATTGATGGGTACCTTGCTGATTTTGAACGGCAATGTGCCCTACACCGGGTGCCCACAGAGGAATGGGTTACCATTTTGTCTGGGAAACTGTCTGGCCGGGCCAGTGAAGTGTTCAGGGCCATCCCAGATGAGGATATTATGAACTATGGACTGGTAAAAGAAACACTGTTGGCCAGGTATGCCGTCACACCGGAGGCATATCGGAGGCGGTTCCGAGAGACGAGCAAGCAGACTGGAGACTCGTATACCGAGTGGGCATGCCGCCTACACCGCACGGCCTCTCACTGGGTCGCTGGGTGCCAAGCAGAATCCGGGGAAGAGGTGCTGCAGGTGTTCCTGCTGGAGCACTTCTTTGACAAACTGTCCCTGGAAGTCAGAGAGTGGGTCCGGGACCGAAAACCTTTCACCTTGCCTGAAGCAGCTCGCTTGGCGGATGAATACACAGACGCCCGCAAACTGGATACCCCTGTGGTCAAGGCAACAGCTCGGGTGGATTATCGATCAACGACACCCCCTCCGGCTATCGCCTATCAACCACAGTCGTACCGCCCTACAGCACCACCTCCAGCGGCCACTTATTCTCAGCAGCCCAGGTTCAACTCCCAGGACTACTCACAACCCATCAGGTGTTTCGGGTGTAAACAGCTAGGGCACAAAAAGCCAGACTGTCCGTTGAATCCAGCCAGGCAGTCCCAGTCATGGAGACAGCCAGCAAGGGGGAACCCCCACACATCCATGCCTGCGGCCCACTGCGTTGAGGAGGAAGAACATTGGAGCGTCCTGCACGAGGCTGATCCAATACAAGCAGCTAACCGGTACAACAGGCAGCAACACAGGCAGACGGTCCGGGTTAATGGAATGGTAGCCAATGGCTTACGTGATAGTGGCGCTACCATGACCCTACTACAGAAGAACCTCATCCTAGAGAGCCAACACACCGGAGACACTGTAGCCGTAAGAGTAGCGGGAGGTACCGTCTTCCGGCTACCTGTTGCCCATGTTCACCTGGATTGGGGGGTTGGTTCGGGACACGTGAATGTGGGGGTGATGAAGGATTTGCCAGCGGATGTACTACTGGGGAATGATTTGGGCCCCCTCCTTTCTGCTTACGCCCCTATGGGCCCCGATGAAGTCAACCCCGTGACTACCCGTGCCCAGACACGTACTGCTGGAACCGGCCCGCTTGATGCTGAGACACAGGTGAGACTACCTTCCCCGACACGTACCTTAGATCAGGCGCTCTTAGGCTGGGATACCCCAGAAGCATTCGGGAGGGAAACTCGGGAGGACCCGACCTTACACAAGTATAGGGCTAAGGCAGACACTCAGGAAAGGGGAATAGATGGGGAGCTTTTTGAATGGGTGGGGGATAGACTGTACAGGATCCCTAAGCCAGCTCGGAGAAGTAAGGCCCCTTCGCAGAAACGACAGCTGGTGGTACCTAAGAAATACCAGCTGGAGATTCTGCGAATCGGGCATGATGTACCGCTAGCAGGACATCTAGGGTTCCGTCGCACAGCCCATAGGATCACACAGAATTTCTTCTGGCCCAATTTTAGCCAGGATGTGCGACAATATTGCAAAACGTGTGACACATGTCAACGGATAGGTAAGAGGGGGGACCACCCTAAGGCTAAACTCATATCCATGCCTATTATTGGGGAGCCCTTTTACCGCATAGCCGTTGACATTGTGGGTCCCCTGGCCAGGCCTAGTCCATCCGGGAAGAAATATATTCTCACCGTGGTGGACTACGCCACCCGTTACCCAGAGGCAGTGGCTATGTCTAACATTGAAGCAGAGACAGTAGCTGATGCCCTGGTTAAGATTTTTACCAGAGTGGGGTTCCCTAAGGAGATTCTCTCTGACCAGGGAACCCAGTTTACCGCGGTGCTCACCCAGCAGTTGTGGAAGGTGTGCAATATTAAGCCCTTGCTGAGCTCACCTTACCACCCCCAGACTAATGGTCTCTGCGAACGCTTTAACGGGACCCTCAAGCAAATGCTGAGGACCTTTTCGGACGCTTGCAGAGACTGGGAGAGATTCCTGCCTCACCTGTTATTTGCGTACAGAGAGGTACCCCAGGAATCTACTGGGTTCTCGCCCTTCGAGTTGCTCTATGGGAGAAGGGTCCGCGGACCCCTCGACCTCATCAGAGGACACTGGGAGGGAGAGACAGAGCAAGAAGGGACCCCCATAGTGCCCTACGTTCTGGAACTCCGGGACCGCATGGAGCAACTGTCTTTGATGGTAAGGGAGAATCTCCAGGCAGCCCAGGGAAGACAGAAGAGATGGTACGATCGGGGGGCCCGACAGCGTATCTTCCAGGTTGGGCAGAAGGTCTTAGTGCTCAAGCCTGTGAAGACCGACAAGATGCAGGCATCTTGGCAGGGCCCGTATAAAGTAGTAGCCCAGGTATGTGATACTACCTATGTTATTGCCAGCTGTGCAGATGAAAGAATCCAGCGAACCTTTCATGTGAACATGCTGAAGGAGTATCAGGAACGGCAGGAGGATGTTGCTGCAGTATGTGCCCCTGCTGCGGACGACTCAGAAGGTCTACCCCTCCCTGACTTACTAGAGAGAGAGCCCCAGACTGATCTCATTAGCCTTGTGCAGCTAGGAGACCGATTAAGCCCCCCAAAGAAGGAACAGGCTAAGAGGCTTCTGTGGGAGAAACAGGCGACGTTCTCCCAAAAACCGGGCTATACGATCCTGGCTGTGCATAAGGTAGAGACCCCTGGACAAGCACCCCTTCGCCAGCCCCCCTACCGTATCCCTGAAGCAGTCCGAGAAGAAATGCGGAAGGAGATACAGGAGATGATTCAGTTAGGAGTCATTGAGCCTTCTGACAGCCCTTGGGCCTCGCCTGTAGTCCTGGTGCCTAAGAAAGACGGAACTACCCGGTTCTGTGTGGACTACAGGCGACTCAATGAGAAGACCACCACCGATGCCTACCCGATGCCCAGGGTAGACGAACTGCTAGATCGGATAGCCAGGGGACGTTATTTAACTACAATAGACCTGTGTAAAGGTTATTGGCAGATCCCCCTGGCCGAGGATGCTATCCCCAAGTCGGCATTTGTTACCCCATTTGGCCTGTACCAGTCTAGGGTCATGCCATTTGGGATGAAAAATGCCCCGGCCACCTTCCAACGTATGGTGGATAGGCTCCTCGATGGCTTCCAGGATTTTGCATGTGCATACCTGGATGACATTGCGATCTACAGTGGGTCTTGGGAGGAGCACCTGGTGCATGTAGGGGTGGTTCTGGACAAAATTCGGGCCGCAGGCCTGACCTTGAAACCAGACAAGTGCCATCTAGGTATGGCGGAGGTGCAGTACCTGGGACACCGAGTGGGGTGTGGGAACCAGAGACCAGAGCCAGCCAAGGTAGAGGCAGTAGCTAACTGGCCCACGCCCCGTACTAAGACCCAGGTATTAGCCTTCTTGGGAACTGCAGGGTATTACCGACGTTTTGTCGCTATTTATAGTGCTATCGCCAAACCAATGACGGACCTGACGAAAAAGAATTTACCTAGGCAGGTCCTGTGGTCTCCAGCTTGTGAAACCGCGTTTCTAGTCCTCAAACAAGCACTTGTAAATGCTCCTGTCTTGGCTGCCCCAGTACCTAACAAACGCTTTCTTGTCCACACAGATGCTTCCATGTTTGGACTGGGGGCGGTGCTGAGCCAAGTTGGGGAGGATGGAGGAGAACACCCTGTCGCATACCTGAGTAGAAAGCTATTACCCCGGGAAGTGAGCTATGCGGCAGTGGAGAAGGAATGTTTGGCCCTGGTCTGGGCCCTTAAAAAGTTGAACCCTCACTTATACGGACAGGAATTTTCACTGGTCACCGACCACAACCCATTGGTCTGGCTTAACCAGGTCTCAGGAGACAATGGCAGGTTGTTGCGGTGGAGCCTAGCCCTACAACCTTACAATTTCACCATCAGCTACCGACCCGGTAAGCAAAATGGCAATGCTGATGGGTTGTCCCGGCAAACAGACGTCATCTCGGGCCCCTAGTGGTGATGGGTTGTCCAGACATTAGAAGAATGGAACTATGGACTAACTTCGGAATCAACCCGTCTGGGGTCCACTCCTCTGTTAGTCTCCTGCCAAAAGGGGAGATGTGTGACAGGGGGTCACTTTGGACACAGGGTTAGCCAGGAAACAATGGACATTGAGAATATATATGGCTTGGATTGCTTAAAATGGGTCTGTAATATTTATCCACCATATTCCCCATTTACCTGCAAAGAACTATCTACTGTTTTATGAACTCAACAGGTTAAATTAAGAGAGGCTGATGTGTCTCCTGTCTCCTTGTGTAATGCTAATGAGCCCCACCTATGTTACAGGCCCTTTCATTGTGTTGATGTGGATTGGAGCTTGGTAAAGCGTCTGGCTCCATATTATGGGATGTGGAAGTGTCTTCTGTGAGGAGGGGGGGGGGATCAACCCTCCTGCCTAAGACTGTTTATCAAAGGAGAAGTTTGAACACACCTGACCTGTATTACCATTGTCATTGGACAGTTTAACCCGCCCTGTTCCCCAAAGGATGGGGGGGAGGGTTTTGAAGAGAAATGTGTTACCATGTGTTTTGAAAATAAAGTCATTCCCTGTTTTGGAACTTGAATACAGAGCGTTGTCTCGTATCTGGGGGGAGAACCATTCGTATGGGGTCTTATTCAGCTGGTTGGAGTGTCTGGTGGCTGTTGTGTGGTTGGAAAGGGAATATCCTAACGGTGTTAACCCCTTTCATACTTGGGGTGCCGTTACACACATCATACAGTACACATCACATCACACAGTACACATCACATCATACAGTACACATCATACAGTACACATCACATCACACAGTACACATCACATCACACAGTACACATCACATCATACAGTACACATCACATCATACAGTACACATCACATCACACAGTACACATCACATCACACAGTACACATCACATCACACAGTACACATCACATCATACAGTACACATCACATCATACAGTACACATCACATCACACAGTACACATCATACAGTACACATCACATCACACAGTACACATCACATCACACAGTACACATCACATCATACAGTACACATCACATCATACAGTACACATCACATCATACAGTACACATCACATCACACAGTACACATCACATCACACAGTACACATCATACAGTACACATCACATCACACAGTACACATCATACAGTACACATCACATCACACAGTACACATCACATCACACAGTACACATCACATCATACAGTACACATCACATCACACAGTACACATCACATCACACAGTACACATCATACAGTACACATCACATCACACAGTACACATCATACAGTACACATCACATCATACAGTACACATCACATCACACAGTACACATCACATCACACAGTACACATCATACAGTACACATCACATCACACAGTACACATCACATCATACAGTACACATCACATCACACAGTACACATCACATCACACAGTACACATCACATCACACAGTACACATCATACAGACAGTACACATCACATCACACAGTACACATCATACAGTACACATCACATCACACAGTACACATCACATCAGACAGTACACATCACATCATACAGTACACATCATACAGTACACATCACATCACACAGTACACATCATACAGTACACATCACATCACACAGTACACATCACATCATACAGTACACATCACATCATACAGTACACATCACATCACACAGTACACATCACATCACACAGTACACATCATACAGTACACATCACATCACACAGTACACATCATACAGTACACATCACATCACACAGTACACATCACATCACACAGTACACATCACATCATACAGTACACATCACATCACACAGTACACATCACATCACACAGTACACATCACATCACACAGTACACATCATACAGTACACATCACATCACACAGTACACATCATACAGTACACATCACATCATACAGTACACATCACATCACACAGTACACATCACATCACACAGTACACATCATACAGTACACATCACATCACACAGTACACATCACATCATACAGTACACATCACACAGTACACATCACATCACACAGTACACATCACATCACACAGTACACATCATACAGACAGTACACATCACATCACACAGTACACATCACATCACACAGTACACATCACATCATACAGTACACATCACATCACACAGTACACATCATACAGTACACATCATACAGTACACATCACATCACACAGTACACATCATACAGACAGTACACATCACATCATACAGTACACATCATACAGACAGTACACATCACATCACACAGTACACATCACATCACACAGTACACATCACATCACACAGTACACATCATACAGACAGTACACATCACATCATACAGTACACATCATACAGACAGTACACATCACATCACACAGTACACATCACATCACACAGTACACATCATACAGACAGTACACATCACATCACACAGTACACATCACATCACACAGTACACATCACATCACACAGTACACATCATACAGACAGTACACATCACATCATACAGTACACATCATACAGACAGTACACATCACATCATACAGTACACATCATACAGTACACATCACATCATACAGTACACATCACATCACACAGTACACATCACATCACACAGTACACATCACATCATACAGTACACATCACATCATACAGTACACATCACATCACACAGTACACATCATACAGTACACATCACATCATACAGTACACATCACATCACACATCACATCACATCACACAGTACACATCACATCATACAGTACACATCATACAGTACACATCACATCACACAGTACACATCATACAGTACACATCACATCATACAGTACACATCATACAGACAGTACACATCACATCATACAGTACACATCATACAGACAGTACACATCACATCACACAGTACACATCATACAGACAGTACACATCACATCATACAGTACACATCACATCACACAGTACACATCACATCACACAGTACACATCATACAGTACACATCACATCATACAGTACACATCACATCATACAGTACACATCACATCACACAGTACACATCATACAGTACACATCACATCATACAGTACACATCATACAGACAGTACACATCACATCATACAGTACACATCATACAGACAGTACACATCACATCATACAGTACACATCATACAGACAGTACACATCACATCATACAGTACACATCACATCACACAGTACACATCACATCATACAGTACACATCACATCATACAGTACACATCACATCACACAGTACACATCATACAGTACACATCACATCATACAGTACACATCACATCACACATCACATCACACAGTACACATCACATCATACAGTACACATACAGTACACATCACATCACACAGTACACATCATACAGTACACATCACATCATACAGTACACATCATACAGTACACATCACATCACACAGTACACATCATACAGTACACATCACATCACACAGATCACATCACACAGTACACATCACATCACACAGTACACATCACATCACACAGTACACATCACATCACACAGTACACATCATACAGTACACATCACATCATACAGTACACATCACATCACACAGTACACATCATACAGTACACATCACATCACACAGTACACATCACATCACACAGTACACATCACATCACACAGTACACATCATACAGTACACATCACATCACACAGATCACATCACACAGTACACATCACATCACACAGTACACATCACATCACACAGTACACATCACATCACACAGTACACATCATACAGTACACATCACATCACACAGTACACATCACATCATACAGTACACATCACATCACACAGTACACATCACATCACACAGTACACATCACATCACACAGTACACATCACATCACACAGTACACATCATACAGTACACATCACATCATACAGTACACATCACATCACACATCACATCACACAGTACACATCACATCACACAGTACACATCATACAGTACACATCATACAGTACACATCACATCACATCACACAGTACACATCACACAGTACACATCATACAGTACACATCACATCACACAGTACACATCACATCACACATCACATCACACAGTACACATCACATCATACAGTACACATCATACAGTACACATCACATCACACAGTACACATCATACAGTACACATCACATCACACAGTACACATCATACAGTACACATCACATCATACAGTACACATCACATCACACAGTACACATCATACAGTACACATCACATCACACAGTACACATCATACAGTACACATCACATCACACAGTACACATCACATCACACAGTACACATCATACAGTACACATCACATCACACAGTACACATCATACAGTACACATCACATAACACAGTACACATCATACAGACAGTACACATCACATCACACAGTACACATCACATCACACAGTACACATCACATCATACAGTACACATCACATCATACAGTACACATCACATCATACAGTACACATCACATCACACAGTACACATCACATCACACAGTACACATCACATCACACAGTACACATCACATCACACAGTACACATCATACAGACAGTACACATCACATCACACAGTACACATCACATCACACAGTACACATCACATCACACAGTACACATCATACAGTACACATCACATCATACAGTACACATCATACAGACAGTACACATCACATCATACAGTACACATCATACAGACAGTACACATCACATCATACAGTACACATCATACAGACAGTACACATCACATCATACAGTACACATCACATCATACAGTACACATCACATCACACAGTACACATCACATCACACAGTACACATCATACAGTACACATCACATCATACAGTACACATCACATCATACAGTACACATCACATCACACAGTACACATCATACAGTACACATCACATCATACAGTACACATCATACAGACAGTACACATCACATCATACAGTACACATCACATCATACAGTACACATCATACAGACAGTACACATCACATCATACAGTACACATCACATCATACAGTACACATCACATCACACAGTACACATCATACAGACAGTACACATCACATCATACAGTACACATCATACAGACAGTACACATCACATCATACAGTACACATCACATCATACAGTACACATCACATCACACAGTACACATCACATCACACAGTACACATCACATCATACAGTACACATCATACAGTACACATCACATCACACAGTACACATCATACAGTACACATCACATTACACAGTACACATCACATCATACAGTACACATCACATCACACAGTACACATCATACAGTACACATCACATCATACAGTACACATCACATCACACATCACATCACACAGTACACATCACATCATACAGTACACATCATACAGTACACATCACATCACACAGTACACATCATACAGTACACATCACATCATACAGTACACATCATACAGTACACATCACATCACACAGTACACATCATACAGTACACATCACATCACACAGTACACATCACATCACATCACACAGTACACATCACATCATACAGTACACATCACATCACACAGTACACATCACATCACACAGTACACATCACATCACACATTACACATCACATCACACAGTACACATCACATCACACAGTACACATCATACAGTACACATCACATCATACAGTACACATCACATCACAGAGTACACATCATACAGTACACATCACATC